>CM024244.1:64921851-65002242 GCA_013421045.1 Propylea japonica | reverse complement strand
ATTTTCATATTGCATTGGCCGGAACATATGTTACACACGGTGTTCCAGTATACACAATGGAGTTTAGATTTAAAAAAAAATTGCATATTGCGTTCTATTTTATAATATACCCAGGGGTGTGTACCTCCTAACATTTGCCACCCTTTTATTATACGCCAAATGTCAAACATATATAATGGAATAAAGGAAATTTTTCAGGTGTGACATTCATATAAATGTGAAATATCCAGGTTGTTTCCGCTTACGGTGAGCTGCCAAGATGTTGGCGGCGTTTTCTTTTAAATTGCAGATTTCATACTTCAGAAAATGTTGATATACGTCTGATTTTTCCGTCTTCGATCCACTTTGAATCAGTTTGAATACCTATGACAGAAAACGTTGAATGAAAAACAGTATTCGTTATGGAATTTTTAGACACTACAGATCATTGAAGTTTGTAACAATGAATGTCTTGAACGAAATCACATTGCGAAATTAAATAAAAAAATATGAATCAGATGACAAAAACCGTAGTATTTTACCAACATGCTTCGGCGAAATTCGACAACCTTTTTAAATTCAATATGCAGGTTGTTGACGTAGATAAATTCTGAAATGATATCAATGTCTGAAGCTCAATTCATGGAAATTATTATTCCTCCCCAACCTTAATACTGATAATATTGGATCTTTTCAAAGTATAATGACTCCATAAATGAGGAGAGCCCATTACAGAGACTTCAAAATCATGGGGTCAAGCTTTCAATTAGATAAGATTATACACAAGTCATAGAAAACATAAATTTCAAATTATCTAGGAAAGTAAAACTATAATAACATGAGTTCAAACAAACTAAATAAGAATTTCACAAGGAAGCACGTGAACCTTTGATGTTTTTTATTTTAGAGAATGAGAAAAAATTTTAGTTGCCTAAACACAGTGTATGAAGAAGCCTACTTACAGGAGTTGAAAAAGTAATTGGTTAGAGACAAGATCTGATTTTTTCAGTAGTGTTAAAACTGGTCGGATGTGATTGAATTTAAGCCTGTAAATATCAATTGAATCTCGGTGACACAGAAATATTTTGGGTTTTTTGGTTTCTTTTCAAAAAAGTCGAGTTAAATTTGTGTTCCTCTTTGTGAATATGTGAAGTGAACACAGTTTTGTCCATTTGTGTGACTTTTCCGGAGTCTGTTTTGTGTTGTATAATTCCATCTTTCAATACCTAGTTGTTTTTTTGTCCAATGTAAGCCTTTTATTCATTTTATTTATTTAGAGAATTGGGGATTCAAACAAGTGTGGTACCCAGAACAGTATCCATTTTTTTTACACTCAAAGATAGGGCTTACAATTTGAAATGCTTCACGAAATTACAAATTGATTGAGCAGTATACAGTATTCTTGAAGTATTGTCAAGAATCGAAAAATAAACACATGAAAGGAAATAAAAAAATCCAAAAAAGAAAGAATAGAGCAAGGAAAAATTTACAGAGATAAAATAACAAAATAAAACTAAAAATGCAGGTAATAGAAATTCAATAGGCACCAATATATGAAATTTTTAATGTAAATTCAATTTTTTGTGGTGAGGTGAAATATGTCAACCAAGTGTTGTGACTGATTAGCGGAGCGTAGCATTCCAACGATTGGGCTGTTTTTGGAGTAATTATTCGCTCGAATTCAATATGCAATAGCTCGTGTTGCCTTAGATTGAACGACGGGATGTTGATTTTTATCATTTCAAGAATATAAGAAGCCTGCAGATCACCACCCAAAATTTTCGATAAGAAGATGACGTCATTCATTTTACGTCTGTCTTCGAGAGATAATATTTCAAATTTTTTCTCAAAATGGGGTAACGATCTACTTTCGGATCTACTTTATGCTGTAGATGCTGTAGTGACAGGTTCTCTCTGAAGGCAATGCGTTTAAGAAATCTATTCTGCACTCTTTCAAGGCGTGAAAAATAGATTTGGTACTGTTGGTTCAAGATTACTGATGCAAGCCTTGTCGCAATTATAGAGCATGTTATGCTATATACCACCGAAGATTGCGATCCTGTTGGAGCACGGGTCTTTCAACTGTGTAAAGTATTTTCTTGTTGTTGTCTCGTTGTAAAGGCGCAGGCGCAGTTAATTTTTTGTGAGGGTCCACGAGTCCAGGTATAAAAGGGAATCTGCAACATTGTGTAGGCTCTTTGTCGTTGCATTGAAGATTGAAAGTTATCTTGTGAACAGTTTGTGTTATTTTCTTTTTGGTCTTGTCTCCAATGCTTCCAATGTAATATCATTCATCTATTTCTTCAGCTTTCCTGCATTTCGTTCGGAAATTGTTGTGTGTTCGACCGGATGGACGAACAGAATTATTTGTGTCGCGGATTCTTTATCAGTAAGTTCAACTGAATAGTTTGGGACAACTTGTAGCAAAGAATTCGAAACTAACTGAAACTCAACTACAAGGGTTTGAAAAATTACGTACACCACATTATTATTCATCGAATTCTTCTATGGAACTGCAACTCGAGTATGTATTGAGTTCATAATGATTTTTCCACGCTGATTCTGATAGAATCTAAATAACTTGAATAAATTCAGTTTGTAGCATTCGCCTGAAATTCACGGTTCACTTTGCGTTTCAATTTCCTGTTAACCTATTATTATTCCCAAACACAAATAGTATTAACTTCAAAACTTCTCTCTATCGGACTTACTCATAATATAGTAGAATTCACCCAGACTATGTAGGACTCGATGAATGCTTTCAGCACCATATGTAATATGAGATCCTGTAGATTAAGAGCGCCAAGTTCTAAGAACCTATTTCTGAATAACGATAAAAAGTTGATCTTGAATTTTAAAAAGGAAAAGGCAATTTTTTTCAAGGAAATAACTTGCTATAGTTTCGCTCAAATGTCTTTAATATTCTGATGTTGGGGCGGAAGTGGTTTCAGAGGACTCACTGATGAAAACACCGATGTGAGAAATTATTTGTCTTCCCGTAAGCACGATAACTCCCGAACCGATATTGTAAGGGCTTTGAAATTCCGAGGATAGATTCGAATCCCGAAAGCTGCAGTTGTTAACAGGCCACATCGGTTTAGTTATTTCGGAGTTATAATGGCTATATCTCTTTTTCTGGGCCGAATTGAAAAAATTGATGGGTAAAGGGTATTTCCTTTGGCCTCAAAAATCTTCGGTTAAAATATTCTTTATAGTCAAGGACAATTCAGAAGATTTGAGAATATTCTAAAAGAATTGGTTTTGTAAAGGAATTGCTGGTTGAAAATGTGTTTCATTCAGTGGATGATCTTTCAATTTGATATTTTTGTTTTATGCGTTGTTATTGACGAACCATGTAAACTTGATGGCAATCAATCATTATTATAATTATCATTATTATACAGGGTGTCCGCGGAATAACTGTACATACTCTCACCAGAGATAGAGTTCGACTAGCTGATTACTGATTGCCTATACAAAAATAATTTCTGGATTTCCCTGGAAAGCTACAGAGTGATCTTCCAACTTCATGGAAATACTTGAATCATCATAAAATCCAAACGTATTGACGGAAATTATTGAAACTTGGAAGTTGGTTGGCACATGCTAAGGTCAAGTCAGAAAGATTTCAATCAGTTCATTATCCCAGAGCCGGACTCATTATTCTTCATTTGAAGTGTTCAGAATAAAAAAGACTTTGTATTTCAAATTACAATAATTGATTCGCTTTTTAAAAAGGAGCTGAATTATGCTTCAATTTGTGGTATCGCTTGAAGTTGTCACACATCAACAATTATTTTTTTTATGAATTTGGATGAAGTTCAAAAAATTGAATTTATTCAACTGAACAGGACTTCGTCATTTTTTGGGAGGTCGAAAATAAATAATAAATTTTCTTGAAGAAGTTACTGAAGGTGTGGAAGACTATAATAATTTGTTGATATATTAGGTGGCCACCCTAGACGCGGATCTCATTGCGATGGAGTAAATTAAGGTATATTTAGAAAAAATGGTGATGTGTGTAGGGTATACATAAGCATATTTCAAAATTATTCGTATGTATACCGAGTGTTCGACAACAAAGATATAGACCAAACTGACACATCTTCCAATGAACACCCGGTATACATACGAAAATTTTGAAATATGCTTATGTATACCCTACACACATAACCTTTTTTTTTCGAAATACACCTACGTTTACTCTAGCGCAATGAGATCCGCGTCTGAGGTGGCCACCCAGTACCTACATCAACAAATTATTATAGTCTTCCTCACCTTCAGTGACATTTTTAAGAAAATTTATCATTTATTTTCGACCTTCACAAGATGACTTAGTCCTGTTCAGTTAAAAAAATTCAATTCAATTCAATAATTGTTGATGTGACAACTTTAAGCAATACCTCAAATTGAAGCATAATTCAGCTCCTTTCTAAAAAGCGTAATTTGAAATACAATGTGATTTTCACCCTGAACACTTTGAATGGAGATTGATGGGTCTGGCCCTGTAATAATGAAATAATTGATTTCTTTCTGATTCGACCTTAGCATTTGCCAATAACCTCTCAATTTTCAATATTATCAGTCAATAAGTTAAGTTTGATTTTATGACGGTCTAAGTATTTATATGAAATTGGAAAATCACCCTATAGCTTTCAGGTAAATCTGGAAATTAATTTGTTATAGTCAATCAGTGATCAGCTCGTTCAACTCTAGCTCTGGTGAGAGTATGTCTCGGAGTATGTACGGTTATTCCCCGGACTTGCTGTATATTGATCTGCTTAATTTAGGGTCCGTTCTATACCTTGATAAAGTCCACTCTCATATTCATAAAAACGCATATAAAACAAAAGCTTTCCAATGTGCAATACATTATTAACTTGTGAATTGCAAACGCAGCTTAATGGTTAGAGTGTGTGGCTGCCACGCGAGGAGTAGTAGTGTGTGCTCGAATCGTGGTTTGACGAAATTGAAATTTCTCTATTTTTTCATGTTTAATCTTCTTCGTCTTACTATATTATGTGGGGTCTTGTATACTTGTTTGTTATGAAAAAACGATAAAAACAATTAAAATATTCGGACCGCTATCGGTTTCACTATATTTCTTTGTGAATACATCTTCATGAAAATATCATTCTAACGATGTTAATTTTATTCCCGCTCGAAGTCCGGATAATAATAATGCCAGAAATTTCCATTTCTTCTACACTGAAAAAACTGCTCAAGTTCGCATAATGTTTTCAATCTGATGTTTTCAATCTAACAAACTCAACCGTGAAGTAGCTCCATCCTCAAACATCACTAGAGGTCATTTAATGGAATAAAACACAACAAACTTATTCACCGTGATCCCTAAGGTTAATATATAGCCGTGCGATGCAGAGATGAAGGCAGATATTTTCCCAGCAGGACTTTATTAATTTCCACACATTTCCCGTTTTATTGAAGAATGGGAGTAAGGCCAGGGATGTTCACGGATCTGGATCCACCCACCGGGTGTTCTCAAAACAAACGTGAAAGGAGATAATTTATTACTTTAAAACGGAAAAGAGTTCAGGCCTTTTGAGTTCATGGGTCGAATATTCGGGATCTAGCCTTTGGAACGGTGAATAAATCATGTTGTTCCAAAGTTCAGGTATTAATATAAATAATTACGCATTTGATAGACGCAAGATTTATGTGGGAAGTTTGAAATTTTCCTCTCGTAGCTCGTGATCGAAGATGATCAGTTACTCCTCATTGATGTTCCATATAGCCAATTACTTCTTTAAAATTTTATTTCTGATCACCACCTCTATAAAAATAACCCAATAGTTATTTTTGTATCTAGTGCGCGAAATGCTACTTTGGTGATCGAGAACTGATTTTTTTAACTCGGCTGCGCCTCGTTAAAAAAATCAGTTCTCGATCACCAAAGTATTTCGCGCATGAGATGCAAACAAAATTTTTTCTACAAACGCTTAGCTTAATATGAAAAAAAATATTGAACTGGTTTGAACTGTTTTTCCAATTCAAGTAATTAGGTATTATAACTATGGGCAATATATTCTATGTTGAAAGCAACACTCAATGTTAAAGAAAACGTGGATTTCAAGAAATTTACCAAGTTAAAATATAAAAATCCCATATAGTTTACATGCAGTGTGCGAAGTAAGTATTTCGCACACAACTTCGCGCACGGTGTCATAGTAACGAAGGAAATGAAAAAAAGGGTCACTTCGCATATTCTTGCCAATGCGCGAACCTTGTCATTTTTGACGTTTGTAAAAAAATATATTTATTCAGTTTGCATCCTTAAATTGTATTCTCTCTGAAAATTTTCCCAGTGAAAGAAAAGATATTCTTAAACAATTTTCCATCAGCCTATGTAAATTCAACCTCATCATTTTACTTAAATTCAACCCTTAATAATTGTATATTTGTTTTTTCTTGGGGTTCACTTAGGAATCGGTCTTTTTGGACCAACTTGCAAATTTACCTGATTACCACAATCCGCGATGTTTTCGGCATCTCGATTTGAAAGTTGTTTTGAAGTTGATGGTGCAAATTTTGAAAATTTTTTGTTGTTGTCGTTAATTTTTATTCGAACTAACTATTCAGTTGTATTTATATTTTTTAAGTTGTTGTCTGTGGCAATGTTTCATTTATTATTAGTATTGAAAATCTTGCAAATAAAAAATTTATCATCATGAATCGCGAAAATATGCTTCAATTTTAAATTATTAGTTTCAAGGATTGAAAATATGTAAAATGATAATTATGGTTTTAATATATTTTTTTTACATCTGAGGTAGTTTTCTCAGGGTGGTAATTAGAATCAAAATTTCATAATTCAAAATCATTTTGTTTGAACTTGTTTTCTGCCTGAGATCCGAGATATGGGCTGTTTGCAACATATTGGGACACTCTGTATATCGCTTAAAGATAATAAAAAATAATGTCCTTGATTGTATTCGCACTAGATATATCAAATACACTCACCGGAAAAATAATCGACCCACTCAATAAATCGACGAAGTTTGTTAATTCATTAATGTGTTATTTTGTGTTCGCTTTAATTGAATTTTTTTCAATTGTAGGTATGTTAATTCGAAATCAATCAGTTTTCATTAAGAGAAAACTACGCATGCGTCATTTTATAAAGGGTGAAACGATATCTGTTTTTACTGTAACTTTGAAACCACTTGTAGTGTGTTCTTATTGCTTCACCATAAAATGATCTATTATGTAATCATCAAGACACATCTTCCCTTGATAATTCCATCCTTCATACAAAAATCTCAGGTTTCGTTTCACCCTGCATAAAATGACCAAGTTTTCTTCAAACTCAAACTGGAGATTGATTTCGGATGAACATATAGTCCGTTCACGAAAGGTTGAGCCGTCGGTTGGCATTGGAAATTTGGCATATTCCCACTGTGTATATTAAACTTTCAGGGTATGTTGTTTATTTTCTTGTCAGATTGCTAAGCAATGCGTCAATATTGCATAGAGTTCTCTGATATCTCGCAAGCTCGTCGGACGAGGCCGGGTACATTTGGCAAAGTTGACTTCATTTTACATTATGACAACAAATACTGCCAACTTCAGATAAATAAACAAACGCCTACTATGCGGTCAAACTTTCGTGAACGGTCTATACCGATAATTTAAAGAAACATCAATCAAATGGGACTCAAAATTACAGATTCATAAATTAACAACTTTATCGATTCATATTGAGTTGGTCGACCGTTTTTGCCGTTGAGTATATAATGAAATAATGAACAATCAATTTATAATGATATTTCGAAACCTGTAACGGTGAAATAGACATGTTATCATATTATAAGTTAGAAACAAATCCATCTAAACTTCATGTTCAACTATCGGGAAGTGAATTATAATAATTGCCAATCATATTATAAGTATCTGCTGCAATCTGGTAACATAATTATAGCTCTATGTGAGGGTATGTGTGCTCAAAAACGTTTAGATATCTGACCGATATTTGTATTGTTTACAATTGACACTAGGCATAAGTGTTGTTTAAAATTTTTTCACTTCAGACTCAAAAATATGATCGTGGTGCATCTAAACACCTTTATGATATCTTGACAGGTGACGTATCGTGGATTTGAAGAAATAAGCTCGAAAGTAAAGAGAAGCCGACTGTTGGGCGGTATTCAAAATATCAGTTATTTCGTTATGAAGTCATATTTGTTTTCGTCAAACCTTTGTGTCAATAAATTACGAAATCAATTGAAGTGTATTTACTGCTATCTTTGTTCTGCCAGAAGCATCATCTGGCAAGACAGACGTTCCATCATAGGGGTCCACGAAGACGGATATTCACAATATTATAAATTTCAGGTTCTGCAGGGGAGTAGGCCGTCTTCACAGTACAGTATCTTTAGAATTAGATCTATTTCTTATAATTCGAATTACTCAAAAATTGATTTATCTTTACAATATACAGGGTGAGTCTTTGACTTGTACATATATTTTAACCGTAGATTCCTGAGGTCAAAGAAACACTTTTTTCCTCTACCATTTTTCCGATTCGGCCTGGTTAAAAAGATACAGGCTGTTGAAAATCCATAAAAAGCATACATTTTCAGTAATATCTCGCAAACGATTCCTTCAAATGAAATGATTTTTGAAACATAGTTTTTCATGAATATGATTAATCTTTCCCGACTACAAAATTCCGAGTACTTCGATAGTGAAAGAAAAAAAAAATCTTAGAAATTCGAAAAATTGGGTACTTTGGCTGAATGCAACTCTGTCGAAAATATTCACAGAATTCAATTTTCTCTATGTGGTCACTTTGACAAATTTCAAGAATAATTCGAGAATTTGTTATCTGGAATGATGAATGGTAAGAGAACTAGCGGATTTTCTTTAAAAATGGGGTTACAATGAATAAGCTCACCTCTATACTTCTTCAGTGTAAATCCTTATCTATTCAAGCAAATTTCCACACCACTTTCGAAGTACCTATTGCAATTTTGTTTCGTTGAGCTTTGACATAATTACGTTGATCCAAATTTACATTACGTTAGAATACGTACGTTCATTTCTCATTTATTCATTCATATTTATTACTACTAAAATGTTACGTCTGTGACTTTCACCATGCGGACCACAGAACATAAATATGCGGACACCCCTTGTAATTCAATCGCCCCAACTGGTGTTTATGAACGTGATATGTCATACGTGTTATGGTTGAGTTGTTGTTTAATTTCGGAAAGATTTCAAGAAATATTGGAAATGAATGCTATGGCTAGAATAGGTGGTTTAAAAGTTAATCCGATATAATCAAAAATGAAGTATACATCAAGAAGAGATTATTCTGCTTTTCATCACTAGCAAAATTTTGGATGAATCAATCATTGCATTAGAAAATATACAACTGGTATTGAAAAAGTGAGTTCATATTTCTTTCTTTAATACAGCAGCTTATTTGAAAATTTCGAATGGTATATCTACTCGTTTCTTTGATACAATAGCTTATTTCAAAGGTTTGAATGCTATATCTCGTACTTGCAAAAATTCAGTGGTTAGTTTACCAGTGGCGGCATAGCTCATTCTGAAAACAAAAAAGGGCTATATCTTCTTATTTAGGCCGAATCGGAAAAAATGGTAGAGGAAAAAGTGTTTCTTTCGACCCCAGGAATATACGGTTGAAATATATGTACAAGTCAAAGACTCACCCTGTATAGGCCGAATCATAGCTGTAAAGAATAAATATCGATCTCACATCTTCTCTCATAACGTATATACTGACTGAATAGACAACACGAATTTATAACTTAAACACTTTCGCTACGTCATGTACCGGGTTTTTCACTATAATTTGACCCCCCCCCTTTAACTTTGTTACTAAAGGAGATACAAAAAAATGTTTCATATAAAAGTTTCACGAAATCAACTGAGGTTTTTTTATATTAGTCCAGAAACTGAAATATATACAGTGTGGCCAACATATGGATGGCAACTTCATTTTTTCAAATAGAAACACCCTGTATATTTTCTCATGTTTGGCTAGCTCTTTTTTCCCTGATTTCGAATATGTAACATATGTTGGTCTATCTCTTTTATTCTGAGAACCACAGAGTTTCAAATTTTAAGAACCACCTGCCAAGATCTGTAGTCATTTTACAAGTGGCAGAGTCCGTTTACTGAAAATGCTCATTTTTGGAGTTATAATAACGTCAATGGAAAGATATACAGGGTGAAGAACATTGAATGCAACTATATTTTTCAAATGGGACACCCTGTCCTGTATATTCTTCCTTTCTTTGATAGGCTATTTCCTCCTTATCTCGAATATAAAGGCGTATGTGGATGTGTGTCTCTTCAATTTTCAGAGTTTGAAAGTTCTTTATATCCAAACAATTTACTTAAAAGTATTATTTTAGAATGAATACTTAACAATTACTTAACCAACGAAAAATGATAAACTATGGTAGTATGGTAAGAATAACATCAACTAAAGAAATTGCTCAAAATGACCACCTTCATTTAATACACATAGTTCATATATAGTTGTCTCAAATTGTTTAGACTATTTTTATAGCATTATTATGGCTCTGATTCAAGTCAGAAATTAAACCTTCAAAATTTTTTCTAATCATTACAATATTATCATTATTCTTTGTGCCTTGACTGGATTAGTTCCGAAATATGGGTTTAATATTGGTTGATTTTATATCATTAATATTATTCTCCGCTTTCATTGGCCACTTAAATATTCACGAACTTCCAAAACGCTATGCCAGATGGTTATTGAAATTTGAAACTCTGTGGTGCTCAGAATAAGAAAGATAGACCAACATATGTTACATATTCGAAATCAGGGACAAAGAGCTAACCAAATATGGAAAAATATAAAGGGTTGCCATCAATATGCTGGTCACCCTGTATATATTTCAGTTTCTGGACTCATATAAAAAAACCTCAGTTTATTTCGTGAAACTTTTACACGAAACATTTTTTGTATCTCCTTCAGTAACAAAGGGGGGTCAAATTATAGTGAAAAACCCGGTACCACCAGTACCGGCTGATCCGGAGAGCCGCTGTATATGGCCACAGAACAGTATTCTGTGATCTGGCGGCTCTCTACACGGTGACCTGTTTCTCTAATTGTATTTTAAAATGTTACGGCTGTACGTTAAGATGGTAAATTACATGTGGTACATACGGTTCTGAATCGGACATCTTTTAGATTAATGAATGCATATTTGTTTACCTACTGAAAATACAGAATTTCATTATTCCTTTTTTCGTTTTTTATCCTCTTCCTATTATATTATTCAACGTTAATGAAATAAATCCTGAGATGAATCCTAACTTCTGATAATACAAAAAAACAAACGCTGAATTTCATTTCACCTTATTGAAATGAATCCTAACTTCTCATAACACCGGTTATAGTTTGACATGTTGATATAGTTGTAGGTATAAAAATATATTTTTTCTGTGGCGGAAAAAAAATTTTGACTTTTATATCTCTTGACAGGTCACAAAATATGACTTTTTACGAAATTACTTTTTTCCCTATCAAAAAAGTGAGTGTCTATATATCCGGGATAAAAGTACGCACTTTTTTCCCGTGGGCAAAAAAGTAATTTCGTGAAATGTTATATTGCTTTCACTATTAAATGGTAGTTTTTCCTGTCATATCGCTTCGCGTCGGGAGACAACATAACCTCGAGCTAAAATCTAATACTTTTTTCCCTTGTATAATAAATAACTATTATAAACAGGTAGTAATAAAAACACACTTGTTTAATCTATAGTTCGGTGATCGATTTCGGTTTTTAATATAGAATTATCATTAGGCCAGCTGAAATATATACAAATTTTTTACATTACATGATAGTTAAAATGAGGAAAGAAGTGCAATCTCCCTTATCGTATTGAGCCAAAATAATGATCTCATGAATAAATTCTCCATCTACGACATAAACGATGGTTTTTGTGGTATTCTATTATTATCTCGTAATTTGATTTTAGTGGATGAATAAATCAATTATATCGGTGTGTCATAAGTTTGGGGTTAAAGCAACCTATGTTTATACCTGAAAGAAGGTGGAATTTCGTTTTAAGTTCCAAGAAAACCTTGTATCATTCAGAGCTATCCTGTGCTAAAGAGTCCTGATAGGGATGAAATAGCCATCCATATGTGCTCTATTTGATACCACTTCCTTGCATTTTGCCTTGTAAGAGGACGACATTAGATGCGAAATATGAGTTTAATATTGGTTGAGTTCAATCGATTAATATTATACTCTGCTCTCATTATTTCTGTATTCATTGCGATGTAAGCATTAAACCTCTGTTCATAATGTTTTATATTCTTTCATTTTTGGATTTTTTTGTGATATTTCGTTGTTTTCGAAATGTGCCACCGGTGGTGCACGACGTCTCTGAGAAAAAAATATTAGTCACAGCCGTCGTGTACCACCGGTGGTACATCTTGAAAACAACAGAAAATCACAAAAAAACCCAAAACATGTATTCACATGTTAAATAATAATAAAATGAATAACGGCTGTGCGGTAACACTCCTGTAAACAGCTACGTCGCGAACGAGTCAGAATTCTTAAAACGAAGGCATAGAAAATCAAATAGAACCCAATAAAGATCTACATTTACACTCCTTGAAACAACAGTTGTCGAATATCACAGAAACATTCATCCAATTACCCAGCGATCGAGCGCGTAATTTCAACTCCATCAGTCCCTAGCGGATGAAACATTCGATTTTTTTAGCGAATTATCCACGGTCTAACACCTGCCTGATCAAATTGGCTGGAAGAGAGTGGGACATGATAAAACCCTACGATTAGGAGTTAATTGAATTGAAAACATATATTTATTCAGCTGCCCTCGTCGAACATCGATTTAATTTTGACTACATCAAAGCTTTTCAGGTCAAAATGGGATGTGTTTGATGATAAAATGTACAGACAGTTGAAATATCGAGTTTTTTTGCATTGCATGAAGCGATATGTAAAAGAAGAAGTATTATTTAGAAGCTAACGTCGGTAATCCAGAATGATTGATTGTTTAGGCTTTTTTGTTTTTGAAGATTGCTTCGCTTTGTAATAGGGTTGAATTTCATAATTCAGCATGGAAGAACATCCAACATTGTTTGAACCCATCTTTGAAGCATAATTGCTTTCACGATCGTGAAATCTCCAAAACATGCATCAATCTCTTTATCAGGATAGAAAAACATCTTAGATTTTCCTTTACGTACTGAAATGAAAATAAGTCATTTGATGCTAAGTCAGGACTATACGGTTTAGAGAGTTTCAAGCTCCAGGGCTCTTCCTGAGCCTAATGTTCCTGACTTGCGTCAAATGCTTGCTACAATTCTATTCGCTATTTTGCGATAGTATCAAATTTTCCACTATCGAAACTAATATGAACATGACAGCACTCCCTTATAGAGCAAGAGCCCGTGAACCCCAGACCTTAGTTATTTCATAAAAGCTGAAAAATCACGTCATTAATTGCCAGACACTTACTATAGTGGCAACCCTTGCCAGACACCCTTAATGTTCATTAAATCTATACTAATATTATAAAGAGGAAAGATTTGTATGTTTGTGTGTTTGTGTGTTTGTGGCGTTGATATGACATCACTCATAAGCTACTGGACCGATTTCAATAATTCTTTCACCCTTAGAATGCTACATTATCCTTGAGTAACATAGGCTATACTTTTCATCCGAGAAAATTGGGGAAACCTACTATAACTTCAACGATAATAAATATGAGTACCAAAATCAGCTATTTTCAGGTGCGCTGCGAAAACCGTAAGACGTACATGGAAACAATGTATGACGGAAATGTACATACCTCTTCAATAGTTCTACAAAAAAGTCCGCGATAGCATATATCTATCTTTCAAGGTTTACTCGGTATCACCTTTTAAAGGTATCCGAATGTTTCTCAAAATTATGCATTTTTGGGAGTATTTTTTTATGAACACGCTATTGATCTTTATCAATTAAATACGTCCTTCATATAGAGTATTTAATATAGAACGAAATTGCCTTTTACATCATTCAATTATGATGAATACATCAAAAGATATGGCAGGTTGAAGATGAAATCGCACCAAAATCGAATTACGTCTCCGAGCACGATATACACAAACACTGGTATGGCGACGCCCATCGAGATGTGACGTCACAGCGGAGAATTTCCATTGCATTTGCGGGATTGAAGTGTTAGAACTCGAGGGAATGATTGGAATAATGCAATTAATCGCAAGTTTCATTGAAAATGCAATCAACCAACTATTTTAAATGAAATTTCTTCGATGTCTTTGTTTGTTGATCCTGGAATATATCAATGAAGTTGTATAAATATGGATGTTAGTGCTAAGTATTTACGAGTATTTGTTAACAGAGAATAAATTATTCAAGTTTCATTTAAAAACTTCGAATAAATGAAAATATTTTTATCATATTCAGGAAATTTCTATGAATGTCATTTATAATTCGTGAATTTGGAAAGTTTTTGTTCATCTTTTTCTTCATATTCTGAAAACTGATCTTATTCAGATCCCGGTGTCTTAAGTTGATACGGATTCTGCTCAAAACGGTAGGTTTTAGAAAAAAGTGGTCAATAGAGCGTTTGTAGAGAATTAATTAACCTATAAAATGAGGTATCAATCGTCCTGATCGAATGAGCACAGACCGATTTATTTTCATTAGAAGATGAAAAATAGTATATTATATTATAAGGATTAAAAGTGCATCTTTTTTTTACGAGCAATATTTGCAGTTGCGAGGCGCAGCCGAGCGAATGCAAAATTGCGAGTTAAAATAGGCACTTTTAATCCGAATAATATATACTATTTTTTCTCCAACCAAGTCAAAATTACAATAAAATTGGTTTTAGTGAAAAATCGTTCATAATTTGGTTATGAATTTGAACACAGAATCATGACAGTGATTGTCAAGTAGACTTCAAATGCATGTACAAGGATTAAACGTAGCGTTTTTAATCCTAGGATTAAAAGTGTTGCTAAGTAACGAGTGAATTTTTGTACGGTAAGAAAATCTATGACTTTTGCACCTGAAAAGAGTACAAAAATGTCAACATTTTTTGATGGTTGGAGAAAAATGTAATTTTTCATCTCCTCCCAACTTTATTCGAGATATTTTCAGAACGATAGGTTATAGAAAAAAGTGGTCAATAGGGCGTTTGTAGAGAATTGATCTATATCTTTACTAATATTATACTTATACCTATATTATAAAGAGGACAGATTTGTATGTTTGTGCGTTTGGGGGTTTGATACGAGTTTACTCATAAGCTACTAGAGATTTCAATAATTATTTCACCCTCAGAATGCTACACTATCCCTGAGTAACATAGGCTATACTTTTCACCCGAGAAATTTGAGGAAACCTACTATAACTTCAATGATAATAAATATGAGTACCAAAATCAGCCATGATGAATACATCAAAAGATATGGCAGGTTGAAGATGAAATCGCATCAAAATGTCTCCGAGGTAGGCACAAGGCGGCTAGGAGAAGGTACCGAAGTGTGAGAGATGTTTTGTATGAATGTATTTTGGATTGCCTATGCCCGTATGTTTATTACCACACATCAGATCAACAGATGGCGCTGAAGTCGTTATTCAGGTTATTCATCTACTCTGCAACTAAACGGCTCGATCGAATTGAATGAATTTTTGTGTATACAGAACAACGTCTGTTGGGTCTGCTAGTTATTTATAATTCTACTTACGTTATAGTATAAAAGCTGATTTTTAGATATAATACTTGGGTAATAATAAGATAATGTTTCCTCATTATCCAGACATTTTGGTAGTGCCAACCCTTTGCCAGATAAGCTTGTAGTTTAACTGCAGGTGCGAGCGCGAGATAGTATATGAGAGTGGGTGAGAGTGAGACGGCATGATTATAATGACTTATGCAAATAAATTTTTTGGTACAGATTTATTTAACTAATCATTTAAGTGAATCAAACATTTTTTAATTATTTATGTTTCAGAGACTGGGAGTGAAACCTATAAAGTTTCTAAGGAATCTTAAAAACATCTGAAAAAAAGACATTCGATGCTACAACTAAATAAAATTATTGTTAAAAATTTTAATTTATTCTATTAACAATTTAATTTAGTTGTAGCATCGAATTTCTTTTCTTCAGATGTTTTTGAGATTCACCTAAATGATAAGTTATATAAACCTGTACCAAAAAATTTATTGGCATAAGTCATTATAATCATACCGTCTCACTCGCACCCACTCATATATACTGTCTCGCGCTCGCACCTGCAGCTAAACTACATGCTTGTCTGGCAAAGGGTTGGCACTATCAAAAATGTCTGGCTAATGAGGAAACATTATCTACTTATTACCCAAGTATTATATATAAAAATCAGCTTTTATGTTATAACGTAAGTAGAATTACATATAATTTAATGAACATTAAGAATGTCTGGCAAGGGGTTTCCACTATAGTAAGTGTCTGGCAATTATGGCAATTTTAATGATATTCTGAAGGAAATATCAAAAAATCACACTTTATTATTTGACGAAATTAGATCAGTATTCTACACCCCTTTAATACCGTTTACCTGCCAAAACCAGGGTAACCCAAACTACATATTGGTCCATCGTTCTTACCTGTGTTGGGAGCATGCGTCGACAAGTTTTCAGCTTTTATAAAATAACGAAGGTCTGGGGTTCGCGGGCTCTTAGACTATTAAGCAAACATCATATAATAATTCGATAATTCAAAAGCTTCGATTTACTAACAATACGAACACACATTAGCCAGTACTGCGAGCTCGTGAGTTGCTCCGGAGCAACTCACCGATCAAAACGAATAGCGAGTATGTCGTGGTAAAGAGACATTCGTGTTCGTCGTTTAGTTTTCCTTATTTCTTGAAAGGAAACTGGCAAACGAATAGTTGTGTACTATGAGCAAAATTTACTTCGTTGAGTTGTTCTTGTGGTACGGTTTTCGATTTAATAATACTGCCACACAATTATGATCAGAATCAGAAAAAATCTTGGACCAATCTCATACCTAACTGTCAATAATATTTTGCCACGCAGTTTGGTATGTGAACCAATTTAGTTCTGTTACTAATTCAAAAACGAGATTTCGGAAAGATCTAAAAAGGAGTTTTTCATACAATAAATGTATGAAGATAATATGCCATAAACAATAATTTTCTTGCCGTTCAATCAAGTTGCATAAAAATTTAAATTTCGTTTGTGAGAATCTGTAATACTAATTCTTTATCGTCTTTATTATGATAGAATACATGGCTCATTGCACAATGAATAAGATTTAACTAACCGAAAAAAGTTGTGAAACTGAAAAAATTTTGATTTCACCTGAAGGAGACTCTCAATGAATACTCACAGCGACATACATAATTGGGGTGAATTTCATATCGCGCATAACATTTCAATCAAGAACACCTTGATAACAATTTGAACAGAGTTTCCGTCTACAAGCATTACCTGTCATGTCAGGAAAAAAACATTTTAGAAATAGTTGACTTTAAAAAATCATAGCGATTATACACTGTGTTTGGTCATGACTTAGCGATAATTCAAGGGCATCAAATATATCTAATATTATCGACAAAAACACCCAAATTTGGTGTTTTGGAGTAGCCCCCATTTTCAATTTACTTTTTTATTTTCGTTGACCCTTCCAAATAATATCGATTTCTTTGGACCTAAAGGTCCTACAGATGTAAAAAAAAATGTTTTTGAAAGATGATACTACCACCTTTAATTGAAATATTACAATATAAAAACATTTAACTTGAAAACGCCATAAAAAATTCATTAAAAAGTTTCAGTAAAAATATGTACTGATTTTCTTAGTAAATCCGCAATAGTACAAGAACTAGCACATTGAAGTATAATTTTTTTTCAATGATTTAGCACGCAAGGATATTAGCTACAAAACAACACTTACATCATTTCTGTAAGTTACATAATTTAAGAGTCATTGCTGCTCGAACATGATCACTACGCGAGCAAAAGACACAAGATAGGTCGTCATGAAGGCCACTGCCTGTCTACAGAGCAGAGGCGACCATTTTGAACAATTTTATGATGAATTTGTTTGACTGGTCATTAAAAATTATCGAAAGTACAGTTCTGAGGTTTTTTTTATTATATCAATTTCATAAGGGTCATGTTGAAACAGCAATTACTTTCTAAATATGCAACTTACAGAAATTATGTTGGTATCGTTTTGAAGCTAATAGCCTCGCGTGTTAGCTCATTGAGAAAAAATCATACTTCAATGTGCTAGTTCTTGTACTATTGCGAATTTACTAAGAAAATCATTACATTTTTTACTAAAATTTTTTCGAAGAGTTTTTTTATAACATTTTCAAGTAATATATTTTCATATTGTTCCACTTTAATGAAAAGCCCTAGTATCATCTTCCAAAAAAATTTTTTTTCACATCTGTAGGACTCTTATGTCCAAAGATATCGATAATATTAGGAAGGGTCAACTAAGATAAAAAAGTAAATATAAAAAGGAAGCTTCTCCAAAACTTAGGGGGTAAAATCCCCAATATGGATGTTTTTGTCGATAAAATTAGGTATATTTGATGCCCTTAAATTATCGCTAAGTCATGACGAAACACACTGTATATTTTCGTTCCTTAGCCAGATTTTAGAAAGAAAAATTATTGAAATAATCAAACGATGTTAAATTACAACAATGCAGATCGACCAATCTGTTATGAATCGCCATCCCCAGTAAGTACCTATACTTGCTTGTACTTCCTCATAGCTCAACGTTTGAAGTTGATTATACAGCAACCGCAATTTCAATATTTAACTGAAGATTAATCACCTCAAATTTTAACATAAAGGGTTTTCCAATAAGAGATGTCACGTTTGAAGCTGTCATTGTTTGACATTTGACAAGTAGAAACGCCATTAATAAAATGGAAGGATACACGCTTCAAGAACGCATTGAAATTATTAAAATTCACTATAAAAATGGTGAAAGTTTGGTAGAGACGGTTCGTAAAACTCGAACAATTTTGGGCCGTCGTGAAGTACCTTGTCGTACCGCAATAAAGAAATACGAGCTGTTGGGACAAATTAGTAATGTGAAGAATAAAACCCGTGCACGTCGCTCAAGAACAGCCGAGAATATTGCTGTTGTAGAAAACCCAGGTTTGTCCATTCCTCGTCGTTCTTTGGAATTAGGCATTCCACAAAACGTCTTGAACAACTTTTACTTTCAACAAGACGCTACGTGCCACACAAGCAACGAAACCATTGATCTTCTGCAGGAAAAGTTTCCGGACCGTGTTATCTCTCGAAGAGGTGATTACAATTGGCCACCGAGATCTTGTGATTTAACATCTTGCGACTTCTTCCTTATTCTGCTCTTCACTCAGTGGTTAACTGTATTGAGGACGGAATACATAACAAGGAGTACACCCTAGCTGTATTTCTTGATATAGAAGGTGCCTTCAATAACACTGCGTTTGGTGTGATGCAATCTGCGTTGGCCAGACATGGTGTTCCGCCTGCTCTTTGTCGGTGGACGGGGTCTCTGCTTGGTTCACGTAGCATCGTGGCTCGGCTGGGCGGCTCGACCATAGGGGGCTCGCCAGGAAGGGGATGTCCGCAGGGCGGTGTTCTGTCTCCGATACTGTGGAATCTCGTCCTGGATGAGCTCCTGGTGGAGTTAAGGAAGGCTGGGTTCGTTGTGGTGGCCTATGCGGACGACCTTGTTATACTAATCAGGGGTAAGGTGATCAGTGTCATTGGGGATCTGATGCAGAATGCTCTGCGACGGGTCGAACGATGGTGCTTGAAAAACGAGCTCTCGGTAAATCCTAGTAAGACAGAGATGGTTCTCTTTACTAGAACGAGGGTGCCTAGCAACTTACGACTTCCCAGTCTGTTTGGAGTTGGGCTCACTCTATCCGAACAAGTTCGTTATCTCGGGGTGATATTGGACCGCAAACTTTTGTGGAACAAACACGTTGAGACTCAAACGAATAAAGCCAATGTAATATTCTGGTCCACTCGGAGGGTGCTGGGTAATGGATGGGGCTTCAAACCGCACATTATGCACTGGTTGTATACTGCCGTGGTGAGGCCTATCCTGACCTATGCCTCTGTGGTGTGGTGGCCTTCTATGGAGAGGGCCGTCAACCAGAACATTATGACTAAATGCCAGAGGAAAGCTTGTTTAAGTATTACAGGCGCTCTGAGGTCTACCCCTACAGCAGCGATGGAATGTCTGCTGGGTCTCCCTCCTTTGCACTTAGTTGTGAAGGAGGTGGCTATGAAGACAGCTCTAGGAATCTGGGAACGGGGACAATGGCGCGATGGAGGACTCTTTACTGGGCACGCAAGGGCCCTCAAAATGGTCAAGGATGCTCACGCTCCCCTTCTCCAGAGAGGTGACCGCGCGGGCACTAGGTTCTGCTTCGACGAACCCTACAGGGTAATTGTTCCCGACAGAGACCTATGGTCTTCATCAAACAGGCTTCTTAGTCCAGAAGGTCCCACCTGGTTCACTGATGGCTCTGTCACAGCAACAGGGTCTGGGGCCGGAATCGTGGGTCCTCACTTTAATCAGGCTATCCCTCTGGGGAAGGACTGTTCCATTGTGCAGGCTGAGCTATTTGCGGTTCTTGCATGCGCACTGGAAAACATTCGCAGGGGATACTCTGGCCAGCACATTTATATATGTTGCGACAGCCAGGGAACTCTGAAATCTCTATCTGATGTTAGAGTTGACTCTCTTCTGGTAGAAGAATGCAGGAAAGCTCTGCGTGGGCTGGGCTCTGATAACTTTTTGAAAGTGGTCTGGTGTCCGGCTCATGCGGATATACCTGGTAACGTCAAGGCAGATGAACTGGCTAGGCGGGGAGCCGGATTAGCATTTGTTGGTCCGGAGCCTTCGCTGCCAATCTGTCGCACATCTGTCAGAAGTTTCTTCAGGAACTGGCTGAACAGGGAATTTTCCTCGGAATGGAGCGCAGGGGTGGGCCTGAGGTGGTCGAGGATTCTCATTGAGAGACCGTCCTCGCGATCTGAGGTCAATAGGCTTCTGCTGCTGGAGAGGAAACAACTCAGTCTGGTGACTGGTGCATTGACTGGTCACCTGTTTAACAAGCATTTGAAGAGAATGGGATTGACGAGCTGCTCCCTATGCCGGTGGTGCAGGAGTACTGATGAAACGGTTGAGCATATTTTGTTCAACTGTGAAAACCTTACTGAGTTAAGGTCAACACACCTAGGAAATCCAACACCTTCTATTCCTATGGTGAGAGGGACCACTCCTGGCAGGCTCGCGACATTTCTGTCTTCGTGTCTGAGGAGCTGAGTCTCTGTAGAATGATGCGGGTGAACAATGGGCCACTAGGCCTCAGTTCGGCCGGTAAGGCACCGCACAGAGAAGAAGACTTCTTCCTATGGGGCTACGTGAAAGAGAAGATCTACGCCAATAGCCCAGCGTCAATTCAAGATCTCAAAGATGGAATTCGTGAGGCTATCGAGGACATAGGGCAGCCACTTTGCGATTTGGTTAGGAAAAATTTCATTAAAAGGATTAACGGCACATCTTCTTCATCATAATGAAATAAACATCTGATCATTTATATTGAAAAATGGCATTTTCCTTTGAATGTCAAAATAACACCTCTTATTGGAAAACCCTTTATAAGTGAATAGGAATATATTGAACACTACTGTCAATGCTGTCGCGTGAAAAAAACCTGTATTTTGACATGCCCATTATGGTTTCTGAGAGATTAATATAAACAGCATCCCCTTTTCAAAATTAGTCATGTATTTCTGTATGGAACATTTCAATCAAATAGTTCCACGACGATTTGAATTATTGAGGAAAACACGAATCGGTTGGTTTGAAATTAAAACATCAAACCATCATCAAAAAAGACTGCAAGTTATCCACCCGAATGCACGCTCAAGAATTTGAATATCAGATTGGCGGCGTAACCCAACCAGGTATCAGAAACTCTATCCGTTTTATGAATTTTTCCAGGCTCTGCAGCGAGAAATAAATCGTTCCAGATTTTTCCTAATTAAGTTTTTCGGAGTTGGGTTTAATGTCCATTATAAATTCTCATCAAATAATAACAAAGGATCCAGAGCTCTTTTAATATTCGCACGTTCGCAGAGGCGAGTTATTATCAGTCACTACTTTCGCGGCCTGAAAATCTATTACACGAAAATTACTCGCCGAGCTGCAGAAATGAGGCGAGAAAGTTTCGATTATTATCTTTTAACTTTGGTTTATACGATTACGATTCTTGGGGATACACTGCCTTTCTGAAACTTCGAAATATTGTTTGTTCTTTATCTGTTTAGAGAATTCGGTTTGGGAAGTTTGAGAAAAGAATCTGATAACTCGGAAATAAATGAAAGATGGAAACTTGAGAAAAACGCTCATTTTGAAGTCCACTGTCAGAGAGGAGGAATATTATATTCCGAATTTTTTCAAACAACTGGAAAATATTTTCTGTGTAAAATTAACTTTCTGGCGTCTGCTATGAATTGTACTTTATTTCGATACAAATGCGATCATAAAAGAGCATATTTCTTACCTCTTTTTATGTGAGAAACAATTCAAAACTTCATGATTTCTTGGATACTATGTCATTTCATTAACTTTTCAGTATTACATGAACTTCCATGGAAAATGAAATATACAGTGTGTTTGGTCATGACTTAGCGATAATTTAAGGTCATCAAATATACCTAATATTATCGACAAAAACACCCAAACTTGAAAGTTTACCCCCTTAGTTTTGGAGTAGCCCTTATTTTAAATTTACTCTTTTATTTTCGTTGACCCTTCCAAATGATATCGATTTATTTAGACATAAAGGTCCTACAGATGTGAAAAAATGTTTTTTGAAAGATGACATTACCACTTTTCATTGAAGTATAACAATATCGAAACATTCAACTTGAAAACTCCATGAAAATTTTTTTTAAAAAGTTCATAGCAAAAATATGTACTGATTTTCTTAGTAAATCCGCAATAGTACAAGAACTAGCACATTGAAGTATAATTTTTTTCAATGATTTAACACGCAAGGGTATTAGCTACAAAAAACACTCACATCAAATCTGTGAGTTACCTAATTTGAGAGTTATTGCTGTTCGAACATGATCACTACGCGAGCAAAAGACACAAGACAGGTCGTCATGAAGGCTGCCTGTCACTGCCTGTCTACAGAGCAGAGGCGGCCATTTTGAGCAATTTTTATGATTAATTTGTTTGTTTGATCATTGAAAATTATCGAAAGTACAGTACTGAGGATTTTTTTATTTTACCAATTTTCATAAGGGTCATGTTCGAACAGCAATAACTCTCAAATTATGTAACTTACAGAAATGATGTGAGTTTTGTTTTGTAGCTTGTGTCCTTGCGTGTTAAATCATTGAAAATAAATTATACTTCAATGTGCTAGTTCTTGTACTTTTGCGGATTTACTGAGAAAATCAGTACATATTTTCACTATGAACTTTTTCAAAGAATTTTTTTATGGCGTTATCAATTTGAATGTTTTTATATTGTTATACTTCATTAAAGGTGGTAGTATCATGTGAAAATTATTTTTTTCACATCTGTAGAACCTTTATGTCAAAAGAAATCGATATTATTAGGAAGGGTGAACGAAAATAAAAGAGAAAATTTAAAATGGGGGCTACTCCAAAACTAAGGGGGTAAACTTCCAAGTTTGGGTGTTTTTGTCGATAATATTAGGTATATTTGATGACCTTAAATTATCGCTAGCTCGTGACCAAACACACTGTATATTTTGATTTATCATGTTGTTATCAGACAATACTTTCACGGCCTGGAAATCTATTACACGAAAATTACTCGCTGAGCTGCAGAAATGAGGCGAGAAAGTTTCGATTATTATCTTTTAACTTTTGGTTTATACGATTACGAGTCTTGGGGATTCACTGCCTTAATGGAACTTCGAAATATTTGTTTGTTCTTTATCTGTTTAGGGAATTCGGTTCCGGAAGTTTGAGGAAAAAATCTTGTAACTGGAAGAAAAATGAAAGATGGAAATTTGGGAGAAAGGCACATTTTGAAAACCACTGGCAAAGAGTAGGAACAGTGGCGTAACTAAGCCATGGAGCGCCCCCCCGCCAGCTGATCGGCCGGGCCGATTGCCGATGATTGACAACCCGTACAGCGGAGGGCGCTTCGCGCCCTACGGCGCCCCACGGACTGCTGCGCCCCCCCGCACGGCGTGGCTGCGGGGGTGTTATTTACGCCACTGAGTAGGAATATAATATTCTGGATCTTTCCCAACCACTGGGGAATACATTCAGTGCCAAATTTACTTTCCTTGTGTCTTCTACGAATTATGCTTTGATTTGAATTTGAAAATGGAATAGTATGTTGTGTTTTTTTAAGCAAGTATCAATTTGAAACTTCCTGTTCAGGGGCGTAGTGACCGGTGTTCGGCGTGTTCGAAGAACACGGGCCCGGGCCCCTAAGGGCCCGGGCTTGGGACGACTATACTATTATTTCTTGCAGAATAAATCCTTCGTTTTGTACTAAAACCAACTTATCTCCGAAACTCTAGTAATTATCAATTCATATCAGAAATATGATTGTTATTAAAATTTACCACATCGCACACAAATGAAAACGTTGAATCAACAATTCCTTATTTATATTCTTCTGGTGAAAATTGCTATCCCCGTAATCAATTTTGCGGTCTGGACAAATCATACGGAACTCTTTGCATGAAGCGTGTCGGCATTCTGTTTGGGGATAATTACATTACATTAACGTCACCAGATGATCGCTTTATTGGGGCGGCTTCTTTTTGAGCGGCTTCTTTGATGTAGGATTCTTCATTTACATAGGGAAAATTTTTTTTGACTAGGGAGAAAATGCGAAATCATTTCACTTCTCTTCCTATTCTAGGGAAATAAGTACCTATTCGAATTTAAAACGACGTTGTGCTTGTCAGTGTGTTCAGAGTGAAAGTTCTCAAAATTCTTGACTTTTTTCGGTGTTTTTGAATTTCTGGACTTTAAGTGTTATTGAAGGTGAGTTCTATAATTCATCACGTGGCTGATTTTTTCGTTAGGCGCCTCTCTTATATAAAAAAATGCAGGTCAGTCTTTGGGGATTGCTGATAGAATTGAAAACTAAGTGAATTGTGAATTGTATCGTCGAGTTATCAGATTATTATTTTCAAATAATTTTCGGTATATAATCAAGGATAAATGTTCGAATTGGTAATTGGTCACTAACACTTCTTTATGAACCAAAAATAATTGGAAAAAAAGAGCCTAATAGCTCGACGATATAATTCACAAGTTACTTCGTTACTTGTCTCAAGAAATCTTGCTAGAATTATTTTCAATTATTTCTATAGAAAATGAAGTTGCCGAACATTAAGTATAGCTAATATTGTGACAAATTTTGCAAAGCCCGCAAAAAAAAGGTTTGATTGCGCTTTGTTTTTATCTCTTTTTTGTGTTTATTATATTAATAATATATTTTATGTTAATTTGGTTTAATATTTTGTTTTTGTTTTCATTTGCTTATAGTTGTTATTTGTTGTAGTTGTTTTTTGTTAGTTGGTTATATTTATATGTGGAAGGTACCCACGTACTTTGTATTGTCACTATTCTAATATAAGTGACAAAGAAAATGTGCTTTTATTTTGTCCTTATCTAATTTTTTAATTATGTAACCAGCAGGCAGCGCTGCTAATGAGGATAGGGGCCCGGAAAATATCTTGAACACAGGCCCGTGGTGGCGTTACTACGCCACTGTTCCTGTTCTATGATAACCTGGACTCTATTTCGTTTCATCGCACCTTTTCAGTATCTTATGAACTAAATAGAAAATAAAATATATTCTGATTTATCATGTTATTATCAGACACTACTATGGCGGCCAGAAATCTATAACACGAAAATTACTCGTAGAGCTACAAAAATAAGACGAGAAAGTTTCGATTATTATCTTTTAACTTATGGTTTATACGATAACGATTCTCGGGAATTCACTGCCTTTCTGGAACTTCGAAATATTTGTTCGTTCTTTATTGGATTAGGAAATGCGGTTCAGGAAGTTTGAGGGAAGAAACTTGGAAACAAGTGACAGTGAGAAAAGGGCATATTTCGAAGTCCACTGACTGAGACCAGAAATATTATATTCTGAATTTTCCCAACAACTGGAGAATATTTTCTTAGCGAAATTAACTTTTCCCGCGTCTTCTGCGAATTATACTACATTTTGCTTTGAATTCGGTCATGAAATAGTATTTTGATTTATTCCGTTCCATGATCACCTAGACAATATTTCGTTTCATCGCATCTAAAGGGTTTTCCAATAAGAAGTGTTATTTTGAATAGCGCGCTATTTCGGTAGATGTCACGTTTGAAGCTATCATATTTTGACATTTGACAAGTAGAAACTACTCCATTAATAAGAATGTAAAGATACACGCTTCAAGAACGCATTGAAATTATTAAAATTCACTAAAAAAATGGTGAAAATTTGGCAGACGCGGTTCGTAAAACTCGAACATTATTGGGTCGTCGTGAAACACCTTGTAGGACCGCAATAAAGAAATTAAAGAAAAAATTCGAGCTGTTGGGAAAAGTTAGTGATGTGAAGAAAAATCCGTGCACGTCACTCAAGAACCTTTTAACTGGGGGATAAATGAAAGATGGAAAGTTGGGAAAAAGACACATTTTGAAGTCCAGAAAGCAGAATATAATATTCTTAATTCTTCCCAACAACTGAGGAAAATATTCAGTGCAAAATTGACTTTTCTTGCGTCTGCTGCGAATTATCCTCTGATTTTAATTAAATCATGGGATAGTATATTTTGTCTCCCTTTTTATGTGGGAATTAATTTGAAACTGTTTCATTATTTCCGGGATTCCATTATGTTTCATCACTTATTTAGTATTTCATAAACTAAACTTACTTGAACTGGGGGCTAAATTAAAGATGCAAAGTTGGAGAAAAGGCCAATTTCTAGATCTACTGGATGAGAGAGGAAATACTCCATTCTGAATTTCTCTTAAAAACAAGGAAATATTTTCTCTGCGGATTAACTTCTTTTTCATCTGCGGTGAATTATGCTTCATTTTGATTTCAATTCGATAGTGAAATTGTAGGTAGATAATATTTTATATACTCCTTATGTAAGAATCAATGCATAACTTTCCGTTTCATCATTACCTGGACCCTAATTGGGTTCATCGCCTATTCTGTAGTTCATGAGCTTAAATAAAAAATAAAATACCTATATTCTCATAGATCATGTTTGGAAATGGATGTTATAATTGAATTATATCAAGAATATAAACAATGAAAGCAGAATATGATATTAATTCATTAAAATCAACCAACTCGGACCTGATGTCCAAGGAACATGAAAAGTGGTAACATTATTACCATCACCTATCGGAGCTCAACTCATATACTTCTTTGGACGTTGACGAGATTAGCTCCAAAGTGTGAGTATAATAATGGTTAATCTCAATCGTTCTAAATATTTTTCTGTGCATTTATTATTAATATTCTCAGTTGCGTTACTTCAAACGAGTTAATCCTTACTTTAGTTATTTTGTATAATAATAACAATGTCTTTACGTCTGTAAGCACACAAAAGATCAGGTTGTTCATTTCATCGTTAATAATGTCCTTTAAAATTCAGTAAACTGAATCAATATGTGAAAGCAGAAAACGAATTCTCTCAATATAATAAAATTTGTTCGAACTTATCATTTCATAACTTGTTGATAAAAAATGTCATAAGCTCAAAACAAAAGGACAATAGCGTACTTTCTAGGTTGAAAACACTATTTCAATCTCCTATGTAATATTGATCGAATTGTTCCATGTAATGCAATTTTAACTGAAAAATATGAATACATACCTTTATTTGAATGGAATGGTGCCTGCATGTGGTAACTCATAAATAATGGGTCATTATAATATCACATTAAATTCATACGAAAATAACATTGGCTTGATAACTCTATTTTCCGAATTATTCCAATATTTGGACAAAAATATATAAAAATAATCATTTTAATTAATTAGTTGTCTAAATTTCATTTCCTGTGATTCATTTATGTGTAACGCATCCCTAGGCACATTGGATTTTATATGTTCAGCCCTATAAATTGAAGAAATTCTTACTCTGCCTATATTGTGATTTGTCGTATGTTGCCATAGGTGCTCCATTATTATTCCCGAATATATTTTGAATAACTGAAAATAACAGTAATAATCTATTATAGCTACTAATTATACTCAAATTCTATTATTTCAGTTTGTTAAAGTACTGTAAGCAAATATATTTAATTTTGAAACATAAGCACGATGTCAGCTGCTAAAATTGTATAATGAAAATAGAATTGAATTTAGATACAATGAGCAGTCGGTCGCAACTGATCTGTCATCAAATAATTACCTCTCGAACATTTGAGCATCGAATTAAATCGAATTATAGCAGATAGGAATTATTTACAACAAAACAGTTTGCTATTCTCTGAAACGGGAATGTACTGAGGAAACTGTTTCAAATATGCAATTAAATAATGTATCGATATTGATGATATCGAAATCTTGATCATAATTGTTATTCTTGTATTAAGTGCGTTAAATGAGTGTTTTCTTCATGGTATATGAGAGAGCCAATTTTTGGCCGATACCGCAGGTCCAAGCCAAAAAGTCACTCAAATATGCCATAAAAACACGAATTTTATACGCATGAAATAACAACAACATTTTTTGTACAACTGTGAATGTGAATTTACTTCGTCTGAAATATAATTATTGAAGATAATGCTTCAAATACAATATTTCTATGCATCCAGATCCAGAGATCTTTCTGTGTCGTTACTTTAACTTTTTTTAATGGTGAAAAAAAGTCAAATCTATTTTTAGCGGTGAAAAATAGTTATTTATCATACAAGGGAAAAAGTATTAGATTTTAGCTCGAGGTTTTGCTGACAAAAAACAGAAAGCTTAAATCTAATTTTTTCCCGTGTAATACACTTTTTTTCTGTAAGAGGAAAAACGATCATGTAATAGTGAAAGAAATATAACTTTTCACGAAATTACTTTTTTCCCGGGGAAAAAAGTGACTACATTTTTCCCGGGGAAAAAAGTGAGTAGGTACATTTTTCCCGGATACATAGACACTCACTTTTTGAAAGGGAAAACAGTTATTTCGTGAAAAGTTATATTTTGTGACCTGTTAAGTGATATGGAATGTCAAATTTTTTTCCCGTCACAGAAAAAAGACTTTTGTTAACGGTGAAAAAAAGTTATAATTTACGCATCTATAGTGATGAAGAAAAGTCAAGTTTTTTTCGACAGTTGCACAAATAGTTATTTTTGTATTAAGTGCGTAAAATAAGTGTTTTTTTCATGACATATGAGAGTGTGTCATGAAACACGAATTTTATACGCACGAAATACAAACAACATTTTTTGTACAACTGTGAATGTGAAGTTACATCATCTGAAATTTAAAATGATTTAGACAATGCTTCCAATGTAATATTTCTATGCATACAGGCTTTACTTTTTTCATCGTTAAAAAAGACTTGTTTTAACGGTGGAAAAAAGTTCATTTACGCATGCATAGTGATGAAGAAAAGTCAAGTTTTTTGACAGTTGTACAAAAAAAAAAGATTTGCTGAAAGAAATCATTTAATTTCCTCATTTCTAATACGACTTGTTCCTCTCTTTTCGTCTATTTAGGCGATGAAATATAAAATAATATAATCGTTTCCTTCGTGTTATTGGATCCAAATTTGCATCACATTTAAAGTCTTCTCTGAATAATTAGATAGGTACACATATATCTCGACAATCATCAGCATTTTGAAAAGAAACATTGCATTTTTAACAGCGTCATAGTAGCGTCAGCTCTACATCATGTATTCTTCCCATACATTTTCAGTTTTAAATCTCAAATTTATCTTTAAACATTCCGTTGAAAATCCATTTTTCTGCTAAGAAAATTAATTCCTCCATCCACATTGTAGCCCTTCCTTAGAAAAGTTACATTCCAGAGTACCATTTTATAAATGGAAAACAAACCAAAAAGTTCTCACACATTCTTCTCACGTACTCTCTATTCGATTTGTTGAGAGAAATGGGTATCTCCTGAAGTAATAATGTGGCTCTAATTATTACCTAACTGATTCGTAACATAAATCAGACAAATTCAATAAAGGAACTTGAGAAATGTTGTATGTTCATCCGTAGAATCAAGAATAAAACTGTTTCATCCTTCCCTGGAGCAAAATCTGGAAAATATGTCTGAATCAGACCAATCTGTTCTTGTACAGCACCGTACGTGCGTTATTTAGACCCTAGTTTGGTTGATGATGAGGGTGTGACATAATCCTGTTGTTTCCAACGGTATCTTCGTCTGACTTCAGAAACTTCTCCAAGTTGTTGTATAAGTTTAACTTTGTACCCAGTTGAAGATTCATTCAGTCAATGAATCCGAGTTTTGAAATAAACTGAGCGTTTGATAGTTTTGTTTAGACATTTCTGAAAGAGGAGCTATTAGGAATAACTGGAATCATTTTAAACAGTCTTCTCTCAGTCGACTTTATGCTCATTGGTTATGGTGTATGTGTCAACAATCAACACCATCAGCATAATTATTTCGGCTGAATATATGAGTTGGAATATTGCCAAAAAAATTTCATAGAAATTATTCGAATGTTTCCAATTCTAAAGAACTACAATTTTTTTCGATCACTGTTCAATTATTCCAACGTTTATCAATTTTTTTCTTTTTTCTAAACAGGATGTCCCGGAAAATGTGGGAAATCTCTCGGATTCAGATAGAACATAAAAAATTAAAATGACAAGTTCCTATAATTTTTTTTCCTAGCGGCCTTCCCTACGAAGATACGACCTCCTAATGACGCCATTGGAAATCCATTTTAGTGGAATAAGTTCCAAACTACTCGATACAATTTGATGAAAATTTGATATGATTAATAGTATTTAGGACCTCTTATCACCGCACTCAAATTTCAATTAGCTTGTTCAGTGTACCAGGGGCCGACTGTTTTGTAAATTTCATGCTTACATTTTTAACACCCAGTATGATAAGGTGCTAAAAAAACAAACAACAAACCTTGAACATTAAGCTGAAGAAAAGGTACTCTAGTTCACTGTCGATAAAATGATCCGTTTTCGAAAGAAAAAATAATGAAAAAGTAAGTAATTGAAATTTATTCCACTAAAATGAATTTTCAGTGCGTCATTTAGGAGGTCGTATCTTCGTAGGAGCGCCGCTGAAAAAAAATTATGGGAACTTGTCATCTTATTTTATTTTTGGTTAATCGTTGTTATTCCTTAACTGAATTCAATTTCTATAGTATTATTATCTCACTTCTTCCAATTTACTGCTAGTACGCCTAGGTTTTCTGGCTCTGATTAATGAAATTATCTCCAAATTCGTTAAGCAATGATGTTAAGAGTTGACTTTTCAGGCGCCTTAGCACTAGTATATGTATTGTCTTCACATGTTTTCTTCACGCACAAATTATTTTGGCTAAGCATCGTATTGAAGATATTCGGTATAACATCCTACTGCTTACACACAGTAAGAGGTTTGAAGCAGTATCTTCCAAATACGATCTTACTTTGCTCATAGGGCAAGGTATATTGAAAAAACTCGACAGAGAAGTCAAAGTACTTTTTATAATATAATAATTACAGGTGAGATTTTCTAACCTCATGAATTTGAAGAAAAAAAGAAGTCCGCATCTATCCTGAAGCGATAGATAGCTTGTACATGACTCACAGAGAAAAGCAGTAATTTACAATTAGACAGATATGGTGTACTAGCCAGGAATAAAAAAAAACGAATAGGCCAATACATTTGCCAAAGAGGGCCCAGAACCCCTCTGTGGTATAGGTAATGTACCTATTAGAAAGAGTTTATGGAGAAGGAGAAAGCCGAAAAGGAAAAAACTCTGGCGGAATCTCCCAGGGATGGATGATTTCACTAAGTTCCTTCGGAACTTTGAAACAGTAAAATCCAAAAGATATCTGGATCTTGGTAAGAAACAATTACACCTCCTCACTAGCTTTCTTACAGGCCAATGTCGCATCAGGAAGCACCTGTTGAGGATGATATTACTGGACACTCACGAGTGTAGTTTCTGTGGGGTGGAGGAAGAAACCCCCATTCACCGAGTCACGGAATGCTTTGGCATTTCGAGCCTAAGGAGAGAATGCCTTGGGCTAGACTCTTGTAAGAGTGGGGAACTAGCCTCGTTGAAGCCTTCATAGATATTGGATATCATCAGATCTCTGACTGGAAGACGAGCTGTAAAGGGTGTGGTCAGAACAAAGGCACAATACCCATGAACTGTAACCGCTTTTTAAACTATAACTATGACTCTTATTCGTGCCGCATCTTTCTATTGATCTTACTCTATCAGAGAGATATAAGGATTTACCAATAAGTAAACTCCATCATTTAATTTTCCAGGTTGCATGGCTACGCGTTGACACTCAAACAATTCTCACCATTCAAGGTCATGTTATAACGAAGAATCACAGGATAGGAGTGACTCACAGTGAGCAAAAGACTTGGTATCTTCACATCAAAGAAGTCAAGGAGAGTGACAAAGGATGGTATATGTGCCAGATTAATACTGACCCGATGAAAAGTCAAGTGGGATATCTCGATGTCGTGGGTAAGAATGTTTTAGGTAATGTGGGCTTTCTTAGATCTTCCGATATATTTTCTCCATTTCCCAATTTTGATATGCAGTCTCTAGTTTAATTTGTTTGAATGATATGTCCTTGGATGTATTACAAAAACTCGTGTTTTGTTGTATGAACAGGTACTGATACTCAGTAAAAGATGATTTTATGCAAGGATGATTGAAGTAAGAATGAGGAATTCCATGAGAGATTCCTTAGATTTTCGAAAATTTTAAGGACTCAGCGAATGGACAATATGAAAAAAATTATTTTCGTATTATGACATACACTGTTCTTCATAAACGTTCACTCCTCGTCTTATTTCTGTTCGTTATTCCTAATAACATTTCACTAGCGTAATTATGAAGAGGTACCAAACATAGGAAACCGTTTCGTTTTTAAGAAATTTATAATAAAATTTTTAAAAAATCGAAAGGTATGAATCGTTAGTTTGAACAATCACATATTTGGTCCTTATATACAGGGTGTCCCGGAAAATGTGGGAAATCTCTCGGATTCAGATAGAACATAAAAAAATAAGATGACAATTTCCCATAATTCTTTTCCTAGCGGCCCTCCCAACGAAGATACGACCTCCTAAATGACGCCACTGGAAATTTATTTCAGTGAAATGATTTCAATTACTTACTTCTCTCATAATTTTTTTCGAAATTGGTTCATTTTATCGACACTGAACAAGAATACCTTTCTTCAGCTTAATGTTCAAGGTATCCATGTTTGTTTTTTTTTAGCATCTTATCATACAGGGTGTTAAAAATGTAAGCATTAAAATGTACAACCGAGTCCGCCCCTGGTAAACTAAACAAGCTAATTGAAATTTGAGTGACGTGATTCAAGAGGTCCTTAATACTATTAATCATATCAAATTTTCATCAAATTATATCGAGTAGATTGAAACTTATTCCACTAAAATGGATTTCCAGTGGCGTCATTTAAGAGGTCGTGTCTTCGTTGGGTAGAGAGGGCCGCTAGGAAAACTTGATTCTACAGATGAACATAGAACATTTCTCATGTTCCTTTATTTATGGAAACTTGTCATCTTCATTCTTTATGTTCTTTCCGAATCCTATAGATTTTCCACATTTTCCGGGACACCCTGTAGTAGTAACCCTAGTCTTCAATTCCAAATAAGAAGTCCTTTAATTTATCAAAGCACAATGATCATGTGTCGTTTAATCATAATAAACCCTTATAGATTTATCAAAGAGAGAAAATTTAAATTGTTCAATTTGAAAATTTTCTTCTATTGTATGCGTTGAATTAATTTGCCATAATAAACTCAACGAGTAATTTTCTCAGTGAAAATTGTGAAAGTTGAAGTTGAGTTCTGTCCAGGATTGTTTTTACACTCAAGTCAGTTACTTCACTCGCTCAGTCCATTATTGTATAGTAAAGTGTTTTCCAATAAGAGGTGTTAATTTCAATAGCCCGATATTTCGATAGATGTCACGTTTGAAGCTGTCATTTTTTGATATTTGACAAATAGAAACTACGCTATTAAAAATGGAACGAGACACGCTTCAAGAACGCACTGAATTATTAAAATTCACTATAAAAATGGTGAAAATTTGGCATAGACGGTTCGTAAAACTGAAACATTTATGCGTCGCCGTGAAGCATCTTGTCGGACCGCAATAAAGAAATTGGTGAAAAAATTCGAGCTGTTGGGACAAGTTAGTGATGTAAAGAATAGAACCCGTGCACGTCGTTCTGATTTTTTATGGCCGAAATTGATAGTATTGATCTGGACAACGATTACTTTCACAAGACGGCGCTACGTGCCACACAAGCAACGAAACCATTGATTTTTTGCGGGAAAAGTTTCCGGACCGTGTTATCTGTCGATGAGGTGATCACAATTGGCCACCGAGATCTTGTGATTTAATACCTTGCGACTTCTTCCTTTGGGGCCAGGTGAAAGAATGGTCTACGCCAATAGCCCAGCGTTGATTTAAGACCTCAGAGATGGAACTCGTGAGGCTATCGAGGACACAGGGCACCCACTTTGCGATTTGGTTATGGAAAATTTCATTAAAAGGATATGGTCCTGTAAGCGTGGTCGTGGTGGTCATTTGCCTGATGTTATTTTCCACTTTTAACGGCATAGCTTCTTCTTATAATGAAATAAACATTCTATCATTTATATTGAAAAAAAGCATTTTTTATTAAAAATAACACCTTTATTGGAAACCCTTTATTATCGAATTGTATGAGTAGGTAACCTTTTCAATACTCATCATTCGTATAAGGATGATTTTTAACTACTGTCTGCTTTACTATTCAGATATCAAGACCTCCATGATCATTTTTAATGGTTATTTAAAATATTGAAATCGAAAACCATCTATTTTCGATTGAGGTCATATATCAGGATCATCATAAGTACTTAGTTTAATCTCTGATATCCGACGTCAATCTGGGTGTCACGAGGTCTTTATCAAGTTTCTTGATGAATGACATATACGCTCTGATCTTCGATTGTTATATAATACTTCAACTTTCTCAGGTTCAAAATTAACTTTCAGTTTCCCCGGATATACTCGATACTCGAACGAGTCCAGATATGATAGTTGATGAAGGATCTAATGCCAGTTTACACTGTTCAGCCCGTGGATCTCCAGAGCCCCTCATAACTTGGAAGAGGGAGGATGGTCAAATGATTCCCCAGGGATCAGAAAACTACGGTGAGATATGAACATGAATTATCTATACCTTTTCTAAGAGTTATCGATTATGTTATACGTGTTATAGGTTCTTGGGTTGAAAGTAGAGAAAGTTCATAATTTATTCGTGAAAAAGTTTGAATCAAAGGTTTGGAGTGTGTTTATTGCACAAAAACTGGTCAAATGTATGTGGCAGTGTAAACTGTAAATTCTATAAATCAGGATATCGACTGTTCGGTTTGGGCCCGTTATATTGACCAAGGAAAAAGCAAATATTTTTAATGTATTCAACTTTTTAATTAATTGGCAACAACAACTGCCAAAACATTCCATACAACTAGATGAAAAATATATAAAATGTAGTAACTATGAAAAATCTAGATTGTAGACCCAACATCCTCCGGCCTAAGGGGTTCTCCTTTTCAGAATTCGACCATATCTAGATTTTCTGATTTCTTGTTCCTGTTCTGGTTTCTTCTCTCTTCATTTTTTCCTGTTTCTAGTAAAAATAATTTTTGTAGAGGACGAATCAGACAACCGGTTGTCGTCTTTAATTTCACTACTCGGCAGGCTCCATCTTTTCCAAAATACATTTCTTCAATTTTTCCAATGGGCCAAGAAAACCTTTTCTTTCCTGCACCTTCGACCAAGACTATATCACCAACCTTCTTCCATTTCATTTTGCTTCTTTCCTCTTTCGACTTCCTCTTGCGTTTCTTCTTCCATCTTGTGCTGTCCACAAACTCCTTCTGAGTGGCTTTGGGATCATATTCTGCATTCATATTGAAATCGTTATCTTCACAATGGGAGGCATCGTTTTCTTCATTTTTTGTATCACCTGTCCAATTATCATAATTTTCAGGTTGTAGTTCAGCAGCATCCTCATCAATTATATCAATGGATGGTTTTATATCATCTTTAGGGCCATTTTTGTAGTAGTCATCATGAAGAGAGCTTGCCTTCGTTCTCTCATGAGTTTCTGTGTCAAAATCTCCTTCAGAATCCTCATTATCAAAGACTTTTTCTTGCTTTACTGTTATAGGTTGCATGACTTTTTCTTTCAGGGTGGCTTGAAGTAGATACTGAAGTTTATCCTCTTGCACGATTTTCTGATCTTTGTGAATTTTCTTGAATTGTCCCCGAAAGTTGATCCAATTCTTGACATTCCCATCAAATTTTGGCAGTTCTAGTTTCGGATAATTCAAGTTCAAATTGTTCGATTTTCCACTTCCAGATTTATTTTGCGTAAATACCATTTCATTTTTTATCTTGATAATTTCTTCTCTGAATATTTCTTGCTCGGTAAGTTCTTTCATCAATTCATCTTCATCCAGTGATTCTTCTGACATCAAAATCTCTTCTATATACTGTCAAGTGCAAAAATTCTTTTTGCTTTATCATCGATCAAATTTTTCCAATTTTCAACTGTATTTTCATCCCTGGTCCCACCAGAACTGGAACACACCTCATTTTCAATTTTCCAGCTCTCAGGATTTCCCGTTTTACCGCCAAGAACTCAACATATCCTGGCAGGATCGCCAAAATGTAAATTCTATAAACCAGGATATCGACTGTTCGGTTTGGGGCCGTTATATGGACCAAGGAAAGAGCAAATGTTTTTATGTATTCAACTTTTTAATTAATTAACAACAACAACTGCCAAAACATTTCATACAACTAGATGAAAATATATATAAAATGTAGTAACTATGAGAAATCTAGATTGTAGACCCAACATAAACAACACACTATAATTCCTTTCATCAAATGAATAGTTTTTTGTTCATTTCCTTCTGAAATTAGTCCGCATCGATCCAGTTTTTCTTCTGTAGCTTTGAATTTTTTATCATTATAACTACATTTGACCTAATGTTTTCAACCTGAGACTCACTTTCCAGTTCTCTTTAGGCTGAAAAACTATTCAAAAGAGTAAATATCAAGTAATAAAGATTTTATTTTAATTTTGTTTTCCATCATTTCTCAAGATCAGAGTCTATTCACTACAAACATAATTATTTGTTTTTAAAATTGAATAATAATGAATACTTCTGTTTATGTCTCCAACACCCAGGAATATAAGCTGTTGGTTTGTGAAAAGAATAGATTATTGAACACATTTTTTCTTACAGTTGCTAGTACGAATGGACCTACTTTGAACATTACCAAAGTGAAAAGGGACCATATGGGTCCCTACCTATGTATAGCTTCCAATGGTGTTCCTCCTTCAATCAGTAAAAGAATAATGTTAATAGTTCAATGTGAGTATGAAATGCTAGCAGTGAATAAAACAAGCATTATTCAAAAACAAAATGTGTATATTTGCAGTTCCTCCTACGATCTGGATTGAGTATCAGCTTGTTGGCGCTTATGAGAATCAAGAGTTGTCTTGGAATGTCATTGTGAAGCATTCCCAAAATCAATAAACTACTGGACGAGGGACAGAGGAGAGATATATCACATAGTGAGTATTTCTTTTATGTAGAATTCTTAGCTGCATTGAGCCAGTGTATATATCTATGGAGGATCTCCTCTAAAGACGTTTCTTCTTTCTTCAACGGTTGGTAACTCCGTTGAAGTATAGCAGTGAGATTATGGAGAGTAGGGGGTTGTAAATACCCTACAAACCAAGTGAAACTCGCGGTGTAGTTTGAAAGATTTATAAGTGTACATCACATAAAATATGAACAATAAATGTTAATAAATAGGAACAGTTTATATATTTCCGGAGTTGCTGTAATCAGCAAAATTCGCATACTATTTGTCCCAGAAATGGTACCTATATTGAATAAATGCGGTCGAACATTGCTTCCTGGTGATTTTAGATTTGATTTCTTCTAGAAATTCCGTAATTTTTAATTCAGATTAAACATACTCTGGGGGGCCCTTGAAGTGTAGAAGGCAGCTCTTAGTAGTGTGGTCGTCATGTTTACTGTGCCACTGGATACCAGGTAGTTGTTATGGGCATAGTAAGGTGTCAGACATAATGATATCTGTAACTTCATGTTGTTGAGTCCATTAGAGGATGTAGAGATTTGTATCATTTCTTCAATATTTGTGGGATGCTGACTTTGTTGATCTGGACCACTACACCGTTAGCGGTAGAGTTTGAAAGGTTTATTAAGTGTACATCACACAAAATATGAACAATAAATGTAAATAGAAAATAAATAGCAACTGTACATATATATATATAAATTGTGAGGACACACAACTTTCGTCATGGGCCGCTTTCCGGAGTTGCTGTAATCTGCAAAATTCGCATATTATGTGCAACGTTAACGTTGGACGACCAGTTGCTGAGCTATGTCCACCTCACTCGTTCCAATCCAAATTAACAAATTTTCTCAGGGAGCTGCGTTGATCTGCTTTCACCCAAGAGATTATCCAAAGTGCAACCCTTACAGCTGAATTTTGTCAATGCCGTTGTTTGTTCGCACCGTCAAGTCTTAACTTCCGTATTGCCCATTGATCATGAATTCAAAGCGAACCATCTGATACCGGGCCCACAAATTCGAGACTACGATCGAAAGTTAGGAGACAGAGCGGATTGGTTTATTTGATATTCGTCCCTGGTCAACTTTATGTAAACCGATTTCCCAGATCGGTTCGAATCGGCACGATTGTGTACTTCCGAGGTTGGAATGAATCAATTTGTTTCGACTTGTAGGTTTGGAAACGATCGGGATTCTTGAGGTCATACCGAGGTCTTAATTAAACCCCTGTCATGGGGTTTCTACTGGGGATGGGGGTGCGTGATGAATTTAATTTGGTCAGAAGAGATTTGTCGTTTTCGGCCCTGAATTCGGACTTGGTATTCTATTATAATGATATCTAGATACGAGAGTCTTAAATGTATGGAAAACAATACTATACATTTCATTCGCATTTAAATCCGAGGTAGAGGTGATACTGTCCCAAATTTCATGAGATAATCTCTCATTGAAATTTGCCATATAAGCATCATTGAGCTTCCTACATTTGATCTTTTCATGGAGCTGAAGTTGCAAAGGAAGAGGCAGAATGAATTTTTGAGCGAAATGATCTGAAAGGTGAGCTTCCAAGGCAGTAGAGACCGCTTCTCTTTTGGCTTTAGTATCTCCCAAAACGTCAATATTGAAATCACCCACTAAAAAGTTCTGAAGTTCAGTTCTCTTAAGACAATATCTTCTGGCCAGATATGTCCGTTTGATAAGGTTTTATGAATATTTTCTGGTACGCCCACAATGAGACCTGAATTTATCCCTTAGATATTCAATTTTTTCACATCCATATATTTGGTATCGACGAAATCGGAGAGTATTTCTTCATATCTTCTGCCTCAGCTTCCTGTCCCTGTATTCTGCCGATATAAAGCCATTTGTGTCGAATTGCTCCTTTGAATTTTGAAATCATTGTCCATTTCTTTTGTACCTTGTGCCAGCTTTGTTGATTTTTTTGCATGTTGTTTTGTTAGTACTGTTACCCAGGGTGACCTATCATTTGTGATATATCTTGAGTTTTTTTTTCTATCCTGTTGTATCAACATTTCCCATACATTTAAATGGGTACGTTCAGCAGCACTCAACTGTTAGCATAAAGCAACAATCAGTTGAGTAGAGTTGAGTTTCAGCGGATGAAAATTTTCTGAACGCTTCGCTGAGTGATTTACAATCTGACATATCAGGATATATAACCCTATTTTTGATACCCCATCTGAGAAACTTTTCGTGATTATACGGTCAGATGAGTTACAATGCGCAAATTTTTACCGCTGCCAGAAATCGACAGCTGCTGAGAAACATCGCTCTGTCAGCGGTTTGCTGAACGCTATCGCTTTCTCAACTTACTCAACTGTTGTTAACAGTTGAGTGCTGCTGAACGTGCCCATTGTATCGTTTTGTTGTCAACAATCAACTGATTTGTTATCACCGGATTGTTTGTATTTTCTTTTGAGGTTACATTCCGAGTGTTTCAGAGCTGAAACCTGATATTTGACTTTGACGCGGTATATTAATATTGCTCTGTTAACTTCTGTCGTTGACTGATTATATTATTATATTCGAGGGACAAATTTCATATTCAAAAATTTGACATACAACAGAGAAATTAATAGCGGATGTTCAATCATAAGTCATTTGAATTCGTGTAGTGAACCATTATGGCATTACTGCGTCTATTCCAGTTTTGTTCGTTAATACCGTTATGAATTATGATAAGAAAATCCACCACTTCTGAACTTTGTCACGTTTCATATAGACGGAAATACTGTTAAGGCAAGTCTGCATTGCGTAATGTGAAAGTTTCAAGTGAAGTTTAAAAATTGAGTGCCTAGTTCGTGAAAGCACTAATCCAAGGGATTTGAAAATATTATGCTCGAAATGGAATTATTATTACAAGGGCATAAAAAGATTGAAATATCTTTTCAACTTATTCAATCAATATGTGATAAATTTTGTGTGCTCAGATTGCAGCGGCTCATATTGTCAAACCAGATTCTCATATTTCCATGTGATACTTTGAATCTAGAGGGTTTTTCAATAAAAGATTTTATTTTGAATATAGCCCGCTATTTCGGTAGAGGTCACGTTTGAAGCTGTAATTTCTTGACGTTCGACAAGAAGAAACTACGCCATTAATGAAAATGAAACGATACATGTTTCAAGAACTCATTGAAATTAGTAAAATTCACTATAAAAATCGTGAAAATTTGGCAGAGACGGTTCGTAAAACTCGAAAACTCGTCGTGAAGCACCTTGTCGGACAGCAATAAAGAAATTAGTGGAAAATTCGAGCTGTTGGGACAAGTTAGTGATCTGAAGAATAAACTCGTGCCGTTCGTTCAAAACAGCCGAGAATATTGCTGCTGTAGCCGAAGTGTTGCAGAAACCCAAGTTGTCCATTCCTTGTCGTTCTTTGAAATGAAGCATTCCAGTAACGTCATTACAACGTATTTTGCATACAGATTTGAGTCTTAAGGCTTATAAAGTTTCAGTTTACATCAGAACTCAAGCCGGTCGATCAACAACAACGTCGTGTCTTGGCTGATTGGGTGGTTGAAATGTATGAAAATGATTCGGAATTTCATCGAAAAATCATCTTGAGTGATGAGGCTCATTTACACCTCGGTGGCTTCGTCAACAAGCAAAATTGTCGCTTCTGGAGCTCGGAAAACCCAGAGTTATTGTTGAAAAGCCTCTGTATCCTCAACGTGTAACTGGAGCGGTTTAAGCTCCGGTGGAGTCATTGGACCTTACTTTTTCGAAATGAGGCAGTAGCAACAGTAACGGTGAATGGATTGCGCCATCGAGAGATGATTAATGATTTTTTATGGCTGAAACTGCATAGTAATGATCTGGACAACGAAGCTACGTGCCACACTAGCAACGAAACCATTGCTCTTCTGCGGGAAAAGTTTCCGGACCGTGTTATCTCCCGAAGAGGTGATCACAATTGGCTACTGAGATCTTGTGATTTAACACCTTGCGACTTCTTCCTTTGGGGCCACGTGAAGGAGAAGGTCTACGCCAATAGCCCAGCGTCGATTCAAGACCTCAAAGATGGGATTCGTGAGGCTATCGAGGGCATAGGGCAGCCACTTCGTGATTTGGTTATAATAAATTTCATTAATAAAAGGATAAATATGGTCCTGTAAGCGTGGTCGTGGTGTCATTCGCCTGATGTTATTTTCTACTATTAACGGCATAGCTTCTTCTTCACAATGAAATAAACATCCGATCATTTATATTGAAAAACGTAATTTTTCTGTGAATATCAAAATAACACCCTTTATTGGAAAACCCTTCACTAGGCATATAAAATTTTTACTCATCGACACAGACTACCAACTTTCTCAATGTTCCATGCTACCAAATCATAACAGTTAGCTGGAAGTTGACAGCATAATTACTACGATTGATCAGTTAATTCCTCGAAGCTTGAAATGAAGCAGCGTTATTTAATCAGTTCCTTGTCAGTTAAGGTCCCTTAAACTGACGTGGATTAATGGCGTTGCAATAATTCTGAACGAGGTCCCGCAAACGATAATGCCGATCGTTTCACCAGTATTTCCTCGATTAAGAGTTTATGAACAATTATGTTCATGATCAGAGTAAACAAGGGGCCCTATGCAAATATATTTAACGCAATCAATTAATCAAGTGTGCTTGGATTAACCTCCGCTGGTTGTTGACGTTTTCCTGCAAGCGTTCGAAATTCTGGTTGATTTTCTACGAGGAGAAATTCCAGATTGCTCTTTTTTGCCAGAAGAACCTATTCTTTTTCTTTTCTAATATTCAGCGTTAAACTTACATTCCCATATAAATTCAATTTAATTACCTATTGGCGGTTTTGAAGAGTGCTCTGTATTGGAGTATCTCAAAAAAATTTCAATTGTAATAGCTATCATTTAACTCCAAGGATTTATTTTTCCAGTAACAAATCCCCTTTATGCCGAGAGAGCTTCTTTTGAGCGAACGTTCTACTTAAACGAGTGCTATACCTATAGTTTTAGAAAAGTGTCTGTAATTTTCGAATTTTGAGCTGAAATGATCTCAAACGATAAGGTTAGACTCTCTGATGACGAATACGTGGTCAAATTCAATTCTGTCCGTGGGGCCGTCCGCCCGTCCGTTAGCACAATAACTTTCGAAGTGATGTCCTAGAGACTTGAAATTTTCAGGATGAGTTCTGATGAGTTCTCATGATGGTGATATCATGAAAAAAACAATACACTCAACCTTTCAACGTTTACGCCATAACACTTGACACATAACACATAACGTTCATATATGTATTTTGGGTGGAGTTGGTCATTTTCAGTATACATTATGTTGTCATGTTTTCCTCTCATTTATTGTAAAATGATACATTACTGTGTTTATTTTTTATCTTCAGCTATTCTTCTTAGAAATTTAATTCGAATACCTATATAATTTTTTTTATTTTTATTTTTTTATGTTCAGAATTTCACTCCATGGAACTCAATTCAATTATTTATTCATTCATTCAATGGAGTACATGACAGGACAAACCCATAAATATGTACTTACTAATAATTACAATAGTGCTTAAAACTAAATACAAAAAATTCGAAGAAACGATTCATCCACAATATAGGTACCTACTAAAGGAAAGTCGCCCAATTTTGTATATTTTTTTTGATTGGCACTTTTTTGTAAGTGATACTAATTTTTTTATCATTTTTTCTGCTTTAAATATGGCATACCCTTAATGATAACATATTCAAACAAACTCAACTATTTATTTGTCCCCCAACTGATATAAAATTAGATTGACTAAAAATACCAATTTTCGTCATTTCAAAAATAGGTTCCTTATATTGGATACTCTTTCCAAAATAAGGAACCTATATTGTCCTTGCAGAAATTACAAACAAAAATTTTCTTTTCAAGTGGCGTTGATGGGATTCTTCATGTACCTAATTTTCATAGTTTACAGTTGGAGCAATAGAACACTAGGTACCACATGCAAATGTTAAATTTTAAATTGCCATCTAGTGGTAACAGATTGAAATACATAGTTTTACGGGCTATGAGTTTAGATCAAAAACAAATAATTTTCTGCATTCAATGCCAGAAAACTCCTGGTAGAATTCGAGGTGATGCAGTATCCAAAATTGGGCAACTGTCCAAAATTAGGCGACTTTCCTCTATATCAAACCTTATAGATAATGAAGAGATAAAATGAAAAAAGCCATATTTGCTCTGTAGTGTCGTTCAGATTTCGCATGCCGCCACTGTACCTACTTCCTAAAATCTCGGCAAGCATTGGTCGAATAATACGACCTGAGATCTGAGCTACTTTTCATGTTGTTTATTATTCAATTCAAATACTCAGAAGTGAATGAAAGAGCAGAACTATAGTTCATGTAATCAGTGATATTTCTGCATTTGAATTGAACATAAATAAATGGTTGTTATGTTGTTAAAAACAATATATACCTCCATTTATCAAGTTTACCCTGTATAATTTCATCTAGCGGGAGTTAGCTCTGTTTGTTTCTCATACACATATTTATCAACAATGATTTGTCGACCGAAAATCGATTCGGTCGTTATAAGCCTACAACCTCAGTTTTCCTGATACAAAAATATCGGAAAATAAATAAAAAACGCTAATTTTCCATCGAACTATACGAACATTTCAGGCTGAAAACATCCAGGAATATCGCTGTAAATCCATGAAAAATGGCTTGTCCACCTAGCACGAAAGGTTTGATGAATGCGAAATGATTGAAACATGAGAACACAAGCACGTTCCGTTATAAACAAAAATATAACGTTTATATAATGGTGGCCATTATTCTGGATTCGTTGACGTAAATACGCAGATGGATTTCCTCATGACTTGAGCTGCTTGTTAAAATATTCAGGTTATCATTGAATATACCAGTAGTAAGTCAAGAAACGAGTTTAATGGCTAGGTACGTAAAGTCGGAACTTTTCTCCTGTCTTATGTCGTATATTTGGAACGGCACTCAAAATATGGAAGATTCACGTATAATACTCTAGCTAGACTTTGATGCACTCTCTGATCGAAACTTATAGTATTACAGTAAAAGTAATCTACTGGCTTAGTTTTTTGCTGAATATCAAATTATAGTGGATATGAAAAGTGCCTGTCAGCCGCAATGTCTCACTATTCTACATAAATTGCTACCAGATCTAATATTTTTTGTGTGCCATTTCTCAAAAGTATAAAATCTGGAAATAAGATTTCACCTCCTTCTTTTAATCAACTGCTCAATACGACTTTTCATTTCACGATCAAGTCATAAATGATGTTTAAGGCATTTCATTCTATTTTTCCCTAAATTCAATTCCAGGCGTGTTGAAGATTTGACGATTGGATATTGCTATTTCTATGTAATCCTATGCGGGTTCAATTGGATCAAGGTCTGGTGAGTTTGCTGGTCATTTCATCGTCTGCATATTGTTCTCTTGAGAAATGTTTTGAACTAGTTTTCAAACTCGTCGCGCAGAGGAACAAAGATAGGTTCAATAATGTTTTCATTTTGTGAACTGAACCGTGACTCGTCTGAAGAGAGAACATTGCGCCATTATGGAAAAAAGGTAGTTTTCGTGGTGTTCTGCCCATTGACGACTAATAGCTCTATGTCCAGGTGATAGCCTTTAAATTTGCGAAATGCAATCGTCTCCTTATGGTACTGGTTGAGAATACCTGTCTAGGTCCTCAAAAAACTACTACGGAGGACTGTCACTGAACCCGTTCGATTCCTTCGAGTAAAATGAATGATATAATGGTCCTTTCTTGCAGAAGTACCCTGTGTCGACCAGGCACCGGTCTGCAATATTATGGGTGTTTGCAATAAGAATACTCATAAACAGCCTTATAGTTATATAAATTTGAGCAAAATACCTAAGAGGCAAATCATCGAAATTTGTTTCACTTGTAGAAATAATTGTAGATATATTTTGAGTCATATTTGATAGTTACAATGCTTCCTTTTTCATTTCAGGTAACAAGTATGTTCCTGAGTTGATAGAAGATGGATATAAAACCCATATGAAACTGACTCTGAGATACCTTATAGAACCTGATGATTATGGAATCTATAAATGTGTATCGAAGAACTCTGTTGGAGAGATGGAAGGAACAATAAATGTTTACAGTACGTCTTCTTCTATAGAAAAAATTGTTTAATTGACTAAAAACTCATTTTCAGAAATTCCTGATCCGAATAGCAAGACAGTGAACTCCATATCAACTAAAGGTGAGTCGTCAACTTCTAATCTTGGTCTATCTAGCCGATAACAATATAACTTGCTGTATCTCGTTAAGTGGTTGTTATGTTTAGATGAACAGGTTGTTTTTGAATTCAGTTTTTTTAAAAGGTGGTACCTACAATTCGTTGTAAGAGATCCTTAAAAAAATGGCCTAATAAAATATTTAATGTGAATAACTTTGAAAAAAATGGGAATGTTGACCTCTTGTTTGTTATTTTCATGTTAGTTCTGGTTTATACAAAGACATAATATCTCGTCAAATATGTCCAAAAACACATCCGATGAGTTAGTTTTAAATCATTCACAGAATAGGGATGTTTACTTATGTTACGAATTCATATAAATTGAGGTTTTCCTCATAGAAGGGAGAGTTTGCAATCCTAAAAAACCATTTTAGTGCTCTTATTATTCTCGTTGAATTAAATAAAGCTGATTTAAATTATGTTATTCATTATCAACTATCACGTGACTGCTAACGCCAATCAGAGGTGATTGACGTCTTTATCCAGGTATTGTCATTGCAAATTCGAATGTTCGGTGCTCAGATCAACAAAATACATTCATGGCCGGGTTCCACAAAACTCCAATCACCTTGAATATTGAAATGTCATCATTTCGCTGCAATTTTCAGTTCATTTTTGACATAAACCACCGACTTACTTCAATATAAACGATTTGATCGCCAATCAAGCTTTGTGAAATCCACGGTTCTGTGACTTGAACCATAGTAAATATATAATATATCATATCTATGATTCGAACTTACGAAGTTGAAACCTGAAAGAGAACATAACACCTAGTTCGTTACAAGAACGATAATCTACAATTTCTTTATAATGGAGATAGGATTCATCAAGAGTAATAGTAGTAACTTACCGAAGATAGATTCCCTTATGGTCGCAAGTTTCTTTGCTGAAAACAAGGATTTTTGTGCAGCGGAGCTTAAAAACGTGAAATTGTCTTTGTAAGTAGCAAACTTTTAACTCATATTTATTATTACAAATAAAAGAAACACCTCATTCAGCATTTACAGACCGACCTATTCATTTTGAAGGCTTAGATTGAACTTTTCCACAAGGGATCGGGCAAAATCAGTTCGCTTTGACAGAAGTCAAAGTATGTTCACTGGATAATGACGTAATCATCAGAACGTAACAAAATTGAGCATGTTTTTTCATTTACTCATTTTTATTGGCAATTACTATATTTTTAAGGAAAAGTAATTTTTTCGTGTTTGTATAGGGTTTATCTTTAAAATAAAATAAATTCCAAAAAGTAGTCAACATCCCTATTGTTCGAACGGATCACAAAGTTTTGAATGGCATACCTAATAATGAGTGCATTTTTTATTTATTTAGCTTATGGCGTATACAAACATTCACAGAAGTTAAATGCAGAATCACAAGAAAAATATAAAAACATTGTAAAAAAAAGTACAGTGTACAGACAAAATTATGTGTAGCATCACAGCTCGATATCTAGTTGGTTAAGCCATTGGATGGACTGCGCTGCTGCATGCAAAAAGTCAGAAGTTGTGCCAGAAAATCTTCTAGTCGGACATTCATAGATAATGTGATGCATTGTTTGGGAAGCAGCACCGCAATCGCATTCAGGACTCATTCTCATCCCCCATCTGAACAAGGCCGATCCACTTCTTCCATGGCCAGTCCGGATCCTCTTTAATCGAACCCAAATTTTACGGGGCAGATTGAAACCCTGTGGTGGATTTTTTGGATCTAGTAAGGGGTGCCAGGATGGATCAACCCTGCTCTGCCAGCTTGCTATCCACTCTTCATATCCGTTAAAGTTGTTGGTTACAAGCTGTTGGGCTGTTTTTACAGTTGGATTTCTTGATTTTAGTCGGTTGAATCTAATGATGTCTTGATGAATGAGTGCATTATTCATTATGATTCGAAAGGCCAATTGTTGCAAGAGCTGGGAGTGAGTGTATCTGCGTTGAATTCATTCATACTCTTGTAGTCAGGTTCGAATTATCAGCTATTCCTGTTTGCTTATGCATTTCTAATACTATAATACTTCAGAAATGAGCAATATCGAATTTATAAACGGAAGTGATTATTTTGCTTCAAGTTCAAGTGATGATGAACGGAGTTTGAATAGTTTTAGTTCAATTGATTTCAAAAACTTTTCTTTTTGTTCACTAACATGGTGAGACGTTCAATACTTGAATGAACAATGAGTATTTTGAAGAGGTTATGTTGTATCTGATTTAAAACTATTGAAATTAAATGAAAATTTAAATATATAATTAAATATGTTACAACATCGAGCTCCGAATTGATAAGTCTGCATCGTCCCTGTGCCAGGATAAGCATGCACATGCTCCAAAGTTCAGATCGGAATTAGTTCAGAAATTTTCCCCCAAGTAGCAATTTAACGTTGCGTCGACGTATATAAAGAAGTCGCTCAACCAAACTAAGTAACTTCGCCGACCTCTACACAACGTTCTCACAACCATAAAAAGCACCAGTTTGGTCAATCATTTTAGGGTTTTGACAACGTCGTGCTGCAACTACTGTTATCAGATTTACGTTGTCTAAACGTTGCGAAGTTTACTTTAATGCAACTAATTCACACATGCGCCATCTATGTGAACGAAGTTCATTCCACATATGACGTTGAGATAGTTGATATTTCAACCAAATAATTACCGTGGCCATCACGTAAATATTTCAACTTGTACCGCCATGTCGATTTATTTTCAATCTTATGCATAGAGCCAATTGTCCCTTGTTATAGGGTAGAAACGATTGTTTACTGTTCAATATACTATTGATTCATGCTGAAAAACAAGCGCGCCTACAATCCATTGGATATTTCTGAAAAATTGAAAATTCATAAAAAGTTATATCAAGGAAGGTATTGCCAATGTTTTTCATGAGTTCAAACGCTCACTAAACGAGATTTAGAAAAATTTCGCACAGAAAATTTAAATAAAGGTTTTAAAATAATTAGTTTTCGTTCATCTACGTCCAAAGGTCAATGACCAATTGTTAAAATATGGCGTAGTTTGGTAGTTTAGTGGACCAAAACTGCACTAATTCTAAACGTTGGGTTACTAGACAACCAATATAATACCCAAAATGTGACTCTAGTTGTCTATACGACCAAAGCTTAACTGCTGTCAATTTGTTTTACCCCGTCAATGGAGGTTATGAAATTTCAGTATGGTTTGTTCACATTTTAATTAAAATTTGGATAATGCGGATATTGAAATATTATGAATCTTAACTCACTTATATAACTGGTCATTATGAATTGAAGAATTGAAATATCACTAAACTATAAGGTAAACAATATAAACCTGATCTTTGCTCAGTTTATCCTGAAAATGTTCTTCTCAACTATTCGAAATTATTTTTCATTTGTATTAGCAAATAAACTAATTTTGAGAAAGTTATCGACACAAATTTAATAAATCAGTTTAATTTTTCGATATTTTCATCATATTCGAAGGTTGCTGAAATGACTACGCGTCAACGTTTTCAAGTCAACTACTTCAATAGAAAATCTCCTCTGGTAATAGTTGAATCCACAACGTTGTTTCTGAATCGGGACAACGTTGCAGAAAACTGAAGTTGTCTAATAAACGTTATAAGAACGTCGTTCCTAATCCCAAAATAATAACTTTGTATGTAGTTGCTTCAACGTCGTCGCGACGACTAGTTCAACTTTAGTTATGCTTAACGTCGCGATTACGTTTTGTAAGGTGGTCTTCAATGCGACGTTTCAATAACAACTAATTCCTAAACCAATGACAACTTTAATTTTGGTGTATAGTGAGGTTGTCGTCGCAAAAATGCTACTTGGTCCAGAACTGCCAATTGGAACCTAATCTGAACTCGTATAGTAATGTTATCAAGAATTTATATCAAGCTTACTAAAGTGACAAAAATAACGGTAGAAACAGGTCAATATACCTATGGGTGAAGTTGATAATGCATGTTTTCACCGCATCTCTTACCTGTGGGCTTGTGACTAACTGAATTCCAGTTTGCCCTGGCAGAATTTTCTGAACCTGAATGAATAACAAACAAATATTTTCTCTCCTAGGAAACATAAAAGTGTATATTTCGACGTAACAGTAAAAATCGATCCTGAACACACATCTGTTATCCAAACAATCTCAGCACAGAAGTGTTGTTTCGCAACCCAACGGTCAATGTATGCGTATTTACGCCTCAAATCTACAGAAATGCTTTACCTAAGAAACAAAATAAATATTTGCTCGTATAGTACCGAAATCCCAATCCGCGTGAGCTGTGGTTTGCTTTGAGTTGTATCGGAAAAAATACTCAGTGTCCTTACATACGTTATAGCCAGAAAGAATACTTGTTGGCATGAAATTCTTTCATCCGGTAATAATAATAATAAGATCAATAATATTATTAATTTGGGCTATTTCCACCATTTCTGCTTCTACTATTCAATGATCAAGATCATTTCATTACCTTCTGGTAGGGAGACCAAGGCAGTAATTATGGTGTGCGATTCATTATCATCAATGCATCCAAACAAATTTTGTGTTCCATCCCTCTGTACGATATCGAACCAATTAATATTTTCGATATTTAATTATCTTGAATGAGCCTATCGATTATGCAAAATACGAAAAACATAAATTACGTGAAGTATTATAGTAACATAATTTACCTCAACCGCTATTGATCTCTAGTGACCAATGCAATTAAATCACGATATTTGCTATATCTCATTGGGAAATTCGCATTAAACCTCATCAATAAAAAAGTCATTGTGCATGGAATAATTTGCCGGATCGAATGAAACCAATTTTCCATGTAGAGGGCTTTATATTGAATAGTTAATAGAGACACGTGATTTATTCGAAGAAGTGAAAAAGTTAAAACTTCTTCGTGAAACGATCGAATTATGGCAAAATTATTCATCACTGACATTCTATCGCGAGAGGCACTTCGATTCATAAATATTATTATCAACGCTTTTATTGAAAAAAAAACATAATTATCCATTGTAATGGGTGGCCAGAATTGGTGACTCCTAAACTACAACTTTTCAACCCTGTTTTCGAGAAACTCATTATGCTGTCAGCCGAATTGCTTTATCTTCTTTTTTTTTGAGTTATAAGCCAAAATTGACGTTTTAGCAATTTTAACTTTGGTCATTATCTCCGCTACTGTTTGTTTCATAAACTTCAACCAAAACACTTATACAGACACTTTTTTGATAGGAATTCAGTAACTATTCTAATTTTTGCTGAGGGGTGTCCTTCCTGATTTGTTACATAAAATTCTGTTTTTCCTCATGGAAACAATAATTTATTTTTACGTGAAAATAATCATAGTTATTTACATGATTTAAAAATATATAACATACCAAATATCCCTTATACATCAGTGGCGACGTTGATAGAGGGGCAGGAGTGTCCCAGAATTTCAGTGGAGGTAGTGATCAATGAATTGATTAAATTTTGCTGAGCATAGGCAATTAAATTTTTAGGGCCTTCAAGTGTCACATCTCACTCTTATTGCATTATTGTAGTTTTGAGAAATTGAAAATTCATGCTCAGCACCAACAATTAAAATTGAAAATTGAAATTAAATTTTCGAATTACAATGAAATAAATATCCTATTTCCAGGATCTATTGGTGCTTTAGACAAATATATGTATATATCCGTATGAATTTACACATTGCCATATTCCAATAATAATGATCTAATTCTACATCTTGAGTCAAGTGTGTGAGTTTCATGTTCATTCAGAACAAATGAAAAATAATGAATCGTCTCCATAATATCAGAGTTCATATACATCATTGCTTATTTCACGGCCAGCACCAACATATTCGAATTTCATGCAAACCTGCTACTGTATGTATAAGCACAATTAAAATATGAGTTTTAGATGAAAATATAAAGAATCTATAATTCTCGTATGCAAAAAAACAGGGAAGCTTACGGCTATTCAAACATTGTTGAATTGCCAAATTAAATCTGTCACTTGAAAGATTTATTCAATCATTTGACAGAATGAAAGTGTCAATTGCCTGATTATATCTGACAACTGAAAGATTTTCATCCTAGTGGCCCTAATACGCTGTCGTAGCTCAAGATCTGAATGGAAATCTTGAAATCATGATAATAAAATGAAAGCAATAATATGTAGTTCTCAGATTATTGAAGTTGAAATTATGACGCAAAAGCTTCTGCTTTCGAGAATGTCCTTTTTTAAAAAATCCAAGACAGAACTGATGTTATTGTAATATGTTCTGATAGTTACAACATAACTAGTTTGAAAAAGTTATTTAATCAACTAGGTTATTAAAGACAGCGACTAGTGGTCAAGATATTTTAATGCGTGAGCGAAGCGAACGCGTTAATAGTTCGAGACCATTAGCCGCTCGATTAATAACCGAGTTGATTACAAAATTTTTCCGACGATCTCAATATGAATTGTGTAGGATTTCTTGATTGGAATAAATTCCCATTTTGCACAAGACTTCCATATGACATAATAAATTTTCCATGTATCTATGTTCCATTAGAGTTTTGACATTTCTCGTAGTGCTTCTGAATAGTTTGTGAACGGTTGACATGAGGATTGCACATTAAAATAGTCGAAATTGAGCATTAAAATTGGTCATAAAGATCGATTTCGTACACATTAAAATCACCTTCTAATTCGAGATCGGCGGAAAATAAAATTAACACACCGTTACAATTGGGGTGATATATTTCAATATTCATGTTGAATGAACCGAAAAATTCTGTCCATACGGTATCACAAACGTTAGTACATTTCAACATAAGTGGAAAACTCATCAATGTGGAAATAATAACTTTAGTGTGGAGTTTGAAATAATATAACATCATTCATCTCAGATTCTAGTCTGAATTAATTATTCATTTAGTTTTGCAGTTAACTGGTCACCATTTTATCGACAGCAATTATTCGGAAAACTAATTAGTACCTCATAAATTCGGAAACCTTAATAGGGGTGGAATTTTTATCATTCTCGAACTTGAGGCTTCTTCACTCGCGATTCCTCTTTTGACATCGTCTGAGGAGTTGTCTTGAACAGGCCGAAACTCAAGGAAGTAGAAAGCTTTCTCGAGTGTTCTTAGATGTCATGTCGAGGTTTAATTTATTTTTGGAAAAGAGTTGAAAGTTGTTTTTCGTTGTTTCATCGATTTTACCTGTTAAGTGAAGTGTGTTAAGTGAAGGAACCATTAGGAGGAAAACTATTTACACAGTTGAAATGAATATATGAGTATCTGTCCCGCGGAAAACTCTATTTAATTTCAAATTATTCAAATAAATTTGTATATGTTTTATGATTTAGAAGTTCCACATTCACATATTCAGGGTAACCCTCATTAAGACCGATAAGCTTCTAGTGGATGTTATAAACATTATTTGAGACACTTTTCGTCAGAATTATACAATAAAATCATGGTTCTTTAAGGAACTAGAGCTCTCTGGATATGACTCCTAGGCAACACTCTTCATCACATATCTCATTTCACAGATTCATCATCATCAATAATGTTAACCGAATGGTTTGAGTGAATTTCTTTTATATCAAACATAAGCGTAGCATTTCTGAGGACGGAGAGTGATAATAATAATAATAATAATAAAGTTTATTTGACTAAAAAACAAAATGAACACTCCGAATGATATTGTACAAATAAACTGAAATAAAGAGACACAACAGAAATACGATTCAAAGACAGCCACTACAAAAAAATGGAAACAAAATAAAAAAATTCTCTGGCCCAAAGGGACATCATATACATCGAAACTTAAATATATCAGGATACACCGTGTGGAACTGCACAACAAACGCACTCAAGTCAACTCTGGCAATAATTGTCACTTAGGGAATGTTAACATGAATAATAATAATAATACATGAATCAATGCGAATTTGTCTCTTCAGAAAATGAATAGCAAACCATACTTTCATATTTCATCTTCGTCATATTCTGTTAGTAATTAGGTTTGGAAATTCACATCTGAAATATACGATATACAATGCATCAGACAGAGAATTCTTCCTCCAGTTGCACAGATGAATAGTTGAGACAATCACTTGCTGAAACACACTGAATTCAGTTGTCTTACTTCATTATTCTACTCTTGTCTCTCTCTTATCGTTTAGAGGAGCGTAGTTCTTTGGTATGGCAGGCAACAGTAAATACTTGAATCGAGTATTACGGGCAGCCTGACAACTTAAAAATTGTAAACGTTGTGTGCGGGTTCCCTACAATACTGCGATAAGAGAAAGACAAGACTAGATTTTTGCAGTAGGACAGTTGAATTCATTCAGTTATCGCATTTGATTATCTCGCCTATTCATCTGTGCAACTGGAGGGAAGAATTCTCTGTCTGATGCCTTGTATATCGTATGTTTTCGATGTGAATATCCAAATCGGTATATAGTTTTATATTCAAACCGAGTAGCCACCGAATCACTTCCTTATTGAATCTCACAGGGTCTCTCAAAGCTCTCAACGTAATTGGGATTGTTCCATATATTTTGGGAGCTAAATATGTGCAAGATCTCTGACCTATCGTCTTCGTCGTTTTACTCTCTTTATAGAGGTCGAGTTTGTGTCTAGTGAAGTAGTTATGATCGATATAGTATCATGTCTTCAACTCATCATTATTTTACGAAACAAAGATACATCTAATTCATAACTCTGATTTTTCATATCGCACATTTGCCAAGGTTTTCAAATAATTGATTTTAAATTGCTTTCACTCTTTAATACACTCCCCTGAAGAAACATAAGTAGCTTGTAAAAAATGGCATATGAAATATTGCAGGTAAGTTCAATGGGCAAAGTGCATCCCATGAACATTTTTCTGTTGGTAAAATAATCCCAATTGAATCGGAAATACCCTCAACTTTTTCGTCATAGGTCCTCCTGTATTTCTTTTGCAAATGTTAAAAAGTTTTGATTTAAAATGAAGACTTACTGGGTTTCAGTATGAAAAATTTATAAAAACATTTCAACAGGCAATCCTATTAATACATTGTTGAGTCTCTATTTCTCAGACCCGTCTCGGTATTATCATCAATTAATCAATTGATAATAATTTGTTCCAATTCCAGCAAGCCCGTTAGTCATCTAACGTAAAACACGTGATTTTATATATCGCCAAAGAAAAAAATCTAACAGCCTGAAACCCGAAGAGAGATCAGGCCAGTTTTTCATGGTGAAGTGAAAAAACACAAAAGAAGTTAATTAACGTACGATAATCTTCGTGTAAACAGATTTTTCACACAGAACCCGGAATCCAAATTCAAATGTTCTTGCAACATCTGTAAGGATATGTTTATCTATAAAAAATTGTACATCAGTTGCATTTCGCGGCATTGCACCCACCTGCAAAAATTCATGATTATCAATATCTTTTTCTTCGTTTGAAATATATCCTCTTAGTACCATGGTTCATCCCCGTGAGTTATTTTTTGTCGATGAAAAATATTATATTACTGTCAACAAAATATTCAGGAAAATTTCGTGAACTCTAGATGCATACATTTTATGTCATGTTTTAATTGAAATTATCCATTAAATCACAGTAAATACTCGGTTATCCAGATTAAACTGAGTGATTTGACTCCCGACTTTCCCAATCCATTTACTTACAAAGTCAGGACATGTTCCGTTCTCTAACCCGTATACACGGATCGATAACGAACGGAGGTAACCAATTTTCTAATACTCTCCATTCACGCAATATATAAATTATCCCCAGATTGAAAATGAGTTTTTGAACAAACAATAATGGAAAACAATGTGCTTTTACGAGCTAACGTTGTTTGACTGTGCATGTGAGTTGTTTGTCTTACCAATACCATTGTCATTTTCGAAATAGATTCGGTTTTTTATAGATAATCAGCAGTAGTTTCGTGTTTCGATTATTTTGAAGTAGCATAACTTCCTAATGAATACTCAGCTGAGAGTATACTCGGAAAAAAGTATTGATGGTTATTTTATTAGGATATCATCAACAAATTTTTGATGTTATTAATTATGAAATTGAATTGAAAAACATATTGAATTATCAAAAGACTTATATCAAGAATGATAGAGTTTATAAACGAAAAGAAGATAACCGATATCTTTAATCTAAAATAATTATTTTATTATTATTATTATTTTTCAAGTAAATTATGAACAGATAATTTGACATGAATCATTTTTTTTTTAAACATAGATAAATTGAAAATAGTAATCATCGAATGAATACAATCTTCAATTTATAGGCTCACAGAACCTTCTTCATGCGGACTGGGATGATTTTTTCAAGATCTTGAAAAAATAAATTGAAGATTGTATTCATTTCGATGATTACTATTTTCAATTTATCTATGTTTCAAAAATTTGTTAGGTTAGCCTCCTTAAAGGCAAAGAATTTTTTGTTTGTCTTTTTTCTTTATCTTAAAATGACATGAATCAGTCTGTTATTTTAAGCAGAAAATATCTACAAACCACAAGTGAAGAAATTAAATTCATATTTAATATCAAAAGTTATTCGCCTCTAGAGACACTTGCTGTTTTTTTGCTGAATCTCTAGAAATAAGTCAACTATGGCCCAAAAAACTTTACTTGGCATAAGTAGCGTAAAATTGAAGGGATCAAATGTTGTTATTAAATTCATTTCTAGAGCAGAAGAATTTTTTTGAATACCGTAAAACGGGGATACTTTGTGACAGTTTTTGAGGTTTTCACACATTTTTAAACACTTCTTGAGCAGATAAAAGGTGAAAAAAATACACAGTAAATATCTGTCCTTTCGGTACACAATGAGAATATAATATTGTTGAAAAAATTATTTTGATATAGTCTTTTTCGAATTTGAAATTGTCACAATTTTACCCGTGTTTCGGGGTAACATTGTGACAAAGCATTTTTCGAATCAGAGCACAATATACCCCTGCCTTTTGAGTATAAAATTACTAAAAATTGAAAAAAAGTATGTGCTCATTTTTTTTGGATAAAAAAAACATGAATTAACTTCAACTTTCATTGAAAACAAAAATTAATATTCTGAACAAGAACGAAAACATGTAATGGGTTGAAATAAGAGTTAATATTAAGATTGAATGAGAATAGGCATAAAACTACACACTCACAAATTTTACAAACTGCAAAATTTTCCTGGGATTACAAAATTTCTAAGTGATCAGGTAAGCCTTGTAATGAAAATCTTTCCCTTTTTTTCTTTTTTCCTTCAAAATTGTTTAGTTATTGCCAGTAGTCAATCACGCAAAAATCCTCAACTTGTGACAAAATGGAATTCTTTATTATTCGTTGCTGTTAAAAAGCTTATACTGCTTTTCAATTTTCTGCACCTTTTTTTTTAAATATCTTGTACCAGCTTTTTCAGCAACATGGGATTTCTGTAAGCTCTTGCTCCCAAGCGTCTCTTATATGTTTGAGGCATTCTGGCAAGATTTTGGTCGCAGTCTACATGCAAAAAATTTTAAAAAATCATATGTAATTATTTGGAAAACGTTGTGACATGTCACAATGTTACCCCATGCTGCGAACTTTTTTTTGTTTTCTTCGAAAAAAAGATATTAAAATCAATGATTCTTGACTATAATTTCGAATATAATATGATAACTACAGGAGCCAATGAACCTATTTACGATTTTAACTGACAATATTTCAGATTTGGCTGTGCAGACGAAAGTTTCCGGCTTTTGAAAAATCGACAGAATCGGTATGCTCTTCTCATTGCAGTCTACAAGTTACTAGAGAGGCCTACCACACTCATGAAGATATATTTGATTGGGCTGAGATATGTGCTGTCGCCCGGCGACAGAAAAAATTCTCTATGCGCGCGAAACTTGTAAAATATTGGGCAGTTTGTTTCGATTTGCGTATTGTCACAAAGTTACCCACTAGTCACAAAGTATCCCCAATTTACGGTATCCTAAAGGAATAAAGTGTTGCAAACTCGAAAGTTCAATCTTTGATGTTATCCAAATAAAAAATGAAGCTATATTTCCCGAGAAGTTGTGTGCTTACTATTCTGATAGTCTTTGTGAATTTGTTTACTACGAAATTGTGTTATTTTAGTGATGAGTGACTCAATCAGAGCTGTGGCAAGCACATATATTTTTTTAAAAACAGCTCAATTGAATTGAAAATTGCTGAGAAATCCTCAAAATTCATTGAATGTTAAGTAAGAATGTTACTAAGAAAGTCGTTATCGATTGACATATATTCTGGGAGGATTCTGCATTTCTTAGAAACTTTATAGGTTTTCACTCCCAGTCTCTGAAACATAAATAATTAAAGAATGTTTGATTAAGGTGAAGTGCTCCTGCGAGAATCTTTGCACTTATTCGTCAGAGCAAATTGGTCTTGAAAAAAAAATTGTTGCCTAACAGTAAAACTGAAAAATGTAACAAATTAAAAGGATATTGTAACGTTTCGGTGGCTATATCAGACACCTTCTTCAGACAAACTCTTAAAATCTTCAAAATTGTGTATTTTTTCATTTGTAGTGAACGAGAATTTGGCACATTGCAAGTGAATTCGAATATTCGATTAATATAATGATGGATGAAAAAACAAAAAAACAAGAACGTACACATTACCATATAATGCTGAAAATATTGAACAAAAACTGAATTCCTCGTTAAGACCGTAAAAAATCATCTCATGTCTGTATCATAAACCAAATTAATTAATTCATGACATCTTTGTCACATTGTAGTAGGAAAAATTATTGATTGAGATAATTTTACTGGACAGTATTCCTAGTACTCTAAGATGTTGATTTCCCTAGCACTTATTTACTTAGGACAAACTTTTCAAAATATTAAACCTCATTTAAAATATTCATCGAAATTTTTGCGAATATGCCGTTTCCATCTCTTTACCAATTTGTTTATAGATTTTACTGAACTCTATAAGAATTCTGACTATGTCAGTACAACTCATAAATTAGTTGAATCTGTTTTTTTATTTTTTTCAGGATCAACAAAACATACGAAAGATAGCTCCAAACAATTAGGAGACACAAGAAAAGGTAAAAATAACCACACATTCATATAGTATTGTGCTTGTTTCGCTTGATCATCAAATTCTAAATACACATCCATCAAGATTGAACCTGTTTTGTAAAATGCAGTTTTCGAAATAAATAAAAAACTCAAAAATTTGTATAATGTGCACCTCGACATTAAGGTCAACTGGCTTACCTTGTTCGAATCTGATTGGGGGATATTCCTACAGCTCGCGTTCAAGTTCCAGAGTTTTTATGAACCTTAGCAATTTAGTCAGGTTATAGCTCATTCTTTAGACATGTTGACATTTATGGAGTAGGCTGTTTTCGAAGGTTTCAGCCTGATAATTATCTCCACTTTTCCATCATTGTCTGTAAAAACAATGCGAGATAAATAAACGGAAATATTTACGATCCGTTCTATTCATAAATCAGAATCTCCCTTGATATTTTTGAACCAAATATTTACTTTTTTATTTCGTTTCAGTATTTCATATTATCTCCGTTGAACGTTTAAATAACCTTAAAAAATATTCTTATTTCGGGATCCAAATAATAAATATGGCAAAAGTTCAATAGATCGTAGTTCTCCAAAACGCGATACAACACCCTGAACCTTGATATATGTATAGTATATGTTTATGAATGGTTGTGAAAAATTTTGGTAATTTTTTTTGACACAATAGGCTGGGTTTTTCTTATCAACTTTTTGATAATTCCTGAAAGGGTATTTCCAATTTTTTTTTCAAAACCAGTAAACCAACAAGAATCAAATCAAGCAGATATTTTATGCGGGCGAAAAATTTAGTGTTACTCCGCTATGGTTGCACAATGTAGAAAAGTCCACCCCTAATGCCTCTTTCGCAAGAGCTTTTCTCCTTATTCACATTCCGAAATAAAAGAATAATTTTTTGTCTGTGACGGGTAAAAAATTTGATATTACATATCTCTTGACAGGTCACAAAATATAACTTGTCACGAATTTTTTTTTCCCTGTAAAAAAAATCTATGTATCAGGGAAAAAAGAACTCACTTTTTTCCCGTGGGAAAAAAGTAGTTTCGCGAGAAGGTTACATTTCTTTCACTATTAAATCGTTGTTTTTCTTGTCACAGAAGAAGTAATGTATCATACACAGGAAAAAAATCAGATTTTAGCTCTCGAGCTGAAAATCTGATACTTTTTTCCCTTGTAGAATAAATAACTATGGATAGCCTGAACTAGTCTAGTCAAATGAGCTATCTTGTAGTATTTTCCTTAAACTCACGATCATATTGAGGTGACACCTGACAAATTTCGATTTACTTTGATCTAGTTACAATTCATTTTTGGTTTGTCAAATCATTTTTGTAACATATTCATTGAGATGACGGTGTACAAAAACGCAAAAAATTCTAGTTCGGAAATAATTCTTAACTTTACGACTCACGCTATCATATTAATAAATTATTTTTCCACTCAAAACTGTGACTGCAAGAGTAAATAATGAATCAAGGTCTCTGAAATAGACTATCTTATTGTGTAATAAGAATACCTATATAAAAACGTTTTTTGCAAACGAGGTTCACTGGCACTTGCATTCATACAAATTCACCACCAAAATTTTGATCGATGCCTTTTCGCCTGCATAAAAGATCTACTAGATTTTATTCTTGTTGCTTTTCGGTTTTTCAAAAAAAAACAAAAAAAATTTAAAAATGATTCTCAGGCGCTATTTGTAAGCGGGGGTGCCCAAGAAAAAAATAGAATGAAACCTATTTGTTGACAAGAAATCGCCAACCACATTTTTCCGCAACTATTCATAAACATAAATCATTTGAGTTGAATTGAAAAGATTTTTCGTCCATAATGAGTATTGATGGAATCATTCTAGCAGTAAAATTTTATGAGTGTTAGGATGCAACATTAGAAAGTAAACGATTAATTTTGTTGCAAGCGATAGACGTAACTGACAAATTTCTCTTGCTTTTCAGATTTGACAAACTCACTTTTCCTCGAAACTGAAATAAAAAGTAACTCTAACAGAAACGTCAACTTGAAGTTTTTAATGGTGGCAGTGTCCATTCTTCAGATCTGGAGAAATAACTGAAGTTAATATTCTATATGACTAACAGAAAGCGTTGAAACACAAACCCGAAGGATCATTATTTTATATGACTATCAAAATTTTCCTTAGTGCTTTTAGGCACTGTGAAATTTCCTCTATGACAAACTGAATATGGTTTAAAAACTGATTAGAAAAAGATTTTAAATTTCTATTCCAACTTGTTTATGGAATAACAGAGCTGTCAATTAGGGTAGAATTGTTAGTAAGAAGCGAGATATTGCTTCAATAAATTCTATATTTTTTACTTTCATAATGAGAAATCAAGATTTAACGAATGATTTCATTCTGTTCTTCAGACATGCTTTTTAAAATTGAAAAAAAGGGAATCTTCATTAAAATACAGCGAGAATATTCGCTTTGGAAAGTCATTGTAAGATCTCTTTCTCTTGATTGCTGTGTTTCATTGTGAATAAGCTGTTGCTAAGACTGCTCCCATGACTTATATTTCACTTGCATTCAATTTCTGTTAAACTATTCGCCTCATAATTCATGGTTTCCTTGCCCCAATAATGTAATGTCATCAATAAATTGAATTAAAAACTTAACAATAGGAAATAGTAGATGTTTGATCCGAATTGTAATAGAAAATAATATATTAATTCATTTGTTGATGTTGTTCCAATGTTTCATTGTAGATAATTTTTGTATCTATAGTCCGTTCACGAAAGTTTGAGCGCATAGTAGGCGTTTGTTTATTTGTCTGCAGTTGGCAGTATTTGCTGTCATAACCTAAAATAAAGTAAACGTTGCCGAATGTACCCGGCCTCGTCCGACGAGCTTGCGAGTTATCAGAGAACTGTAAGCAATATTGACAACATTGCGCCATCAATCTGACAAGAAAATAAACAAGATAACCTAAAATTTCAATACACACAGTGAAATATGCCAAATTGTCATGGCCAACCGACGCGACGGCTCAACCTTTCGTGAACGGACTATATAAAACTTCTACAATTCTTCAGAGAAAGGATGAGATACTCTGTCAAAGATCCAAAACAATAAAATCTTTCAAGATCGACATTAATTTCTTATAGATTTGAGAGTATTTTGTATGCTTATCAAAACTGATATATGATGATAAATAATGATTATTAAATGTGTAATTCGAAGATGTTTTTTTTTTGTATTCCTATCAATTCTTTGGAAGTTATGCAAGTTAGAATAATTCCTCGTCAGAAAATTTTTTGAAGAGATGCATAATTATGAGGTAATTTTTTAATTCTCGCAAATACTGTTATTGAGTAGATTTCAGCTACATCTTTTTTTCGTTAAATGAAGGTTGAATGCTGGGCGCAGAAAATATCATATAATAAAACATAAACACCATACGCATTCGTTTCGCCAATCCAAAGTTAATTGTTCATTCGAGCGATTGGGACGGCAATTATGAATAAATTCAATTGATAAATTATGATATTCGTCGAATGAGCTGAAGGGTATCAGAGAAGAAATGGCCTACGATCAATTCTTATGTGGACACCCAAGAGGGTAACAAACAAAGATCCAAAGGAGGTTGTCGGTTTTTTTAACACCATTGACGATCCTATTCAGTTTCCATGAATGAGAAGAGTAAATAACAGAAGACCTACATCATTGTAGTTTTCGGAAGGCTAACCTAGACCAAAGTTCAAATGATAAAAATATCATCAGCATCATTTTTCGATACATAGAAAATTGTATCGAAAATAGCATAGTTAGAGAATAAAATTGTCTGTTCATTCTCCGAAATTCAAATCTTCACAAAATTTCCAATAGCACAGGCGAAAAGTACTGTTTTTGTTTCGAGAAAGTGATCACAATGCTGCAAAAAGGACACTATATCCTAAGTATTGTCCAAATTCCAAAAACATTCTGTAGCACACAAACTATCCATCGTTGTGACTTGTGAGATTCACCAGTTAATGGTTCAGAGAAGAAGAAAACATAGTAAGTATATCACTCTTTTCTATCACTTTTAATTTAGGAGATTACTTTCTTAATTGTCAGGATCTCACCACCCTGTACAAACATCAGCAAATAAATAAGACGCGGTAGCAGGTGTTCGTCTGTATTTCTCTGATTTTCCACCGAATATTTTCTCACTATGGTACGCTGAAAAACGACGACAAATGTTATTGGTAGTAGCGACAGCCAGCAAAGGCATTTTCTGGCCCATTCTATTCTGAAGGCAATACGATAAATATCCTATTAGGACCAAGTTTCGAAACGTAGAATGAACAAAGTTTGAGAAGAAATTATTTTCCAAATATTAAAAACAACATCCTTTGAATCATATATTAATCACCAGTAAACTGAAGATTATACAGGTTTGGAAATTAACATTGGAACATACGATATTCAATATATCCTCCTGAGTCCTAATGTCCAATATGTTGGACATTCAGATTCAATATTTTTACTAATAATGTACTGATTTTACAGCAGTAAATCCTTCGGTCCAACAAATTGGAAGTATAAATGAATGCGTTGAGAGCGCAGCTATTGAGCTGTTATGTTGTAGTGCTTTAGTATTTGTTTATGAAAATTGTGGTTCATGATGACCACATTTCGTCGTCAGAAAATTTACTGTTAGTATTGATTTTATCTCGTTTTATGTGTTAAGCTGGTTTCAAACATAGTATGAATAGTCTAAGAATTGGTCCAAATATTTTTTATCTCGTTGTTTCAATTATTGTACAAACAATGACAATGATGATGACTTGTCCATTTAGTTGGACGGTAGGATACGATCCAACTTTTTTTACTAAGAGATATTTTTCATTATTCCATATTTGAGAAGAAATATCCCCTTCGCTTTGGATAAGAGGATGACAAAATCGAGCAATTGCTCGATTCCCACTGTTCTGACCCAGAATTAGATGATTTTTTTTTATTACGATGGTGAGTTTGACATTCAGGCAGGATGATTTTGAGATTTCAGACAATTTGCAATGCTCCTGATGACTGCTTGAATGAAGTAGATTCTGAAGATGAGCCTCCAAATATGATTCGAGAAAAAAAACTTACAAAACAGGTTTCTGATGGAAACCCAAAATTTTATTCCACCGAACTTCTTGTTTGAACAACATCTACATCAATCAATAGTAACAAATGACTCGAAAATGCTCAGAAGTGCAAAAATGCAAGTTGTAAATTGAAAAATATGTTTATTGTGGAAAATGTACGTTCTCTTTGTGCTTGGAAGGCAAGAAAATTGCTTCAGAAAATTTCATTTGCGTGATGACCCATAGTCATATCGTCCTGATGTCCATTTCATTGGACATATTTTTTTCTATACTTCCTTCTGAATGAAATTTTCAAAAAATTTCAGTGACTTTTCTAACGCTTAATCTACCAAACTCCCAAATATGACCCCAATATCACTTTCTATATGATGCCAGGACTCAGGAGGATATTAGAGTATTTTGCCATGCAGTTGGCCTATGCTACCACAGAACACTGTGTTCTGTGGTGCTACACTGGCCATATTTACATGCTTTGTTTCGCTTTGGGTTGACGCGATGAATGGTCCAATGAACAAATAATATCGTTATCTCTCTCAAGTCCGATGCATTGAGTTAATGCGTCATGCTGCGCATGTAAGCCAATGTGGAATCTGCAGCTTCCCTACCATACTTCTCGATTAAGCCACTCCCAAACATAAGAGAGAGACCAAACTACAAAATCCCAGTCGTTTGTTTAGAGAGTTACGAATCAAGTGAACCTTTTCATTTTCAAATTCTCTCTCTCTCAAGCATTTAATTTCGTATGTTTCCGTTGTGTAAGGGATGAGCCAAATATCAATTTGACCAACTACAGAATACCTCCCACCAGAATTACATGACATTATCTCCGATATTCAATCCAACAATCCCCTATACCTAATGTATACGACACCCTTACTCAATAAACATTCTATTATCCCTCAGGTCCCCAGCGATTTCAATCCCAACAACTATTATTTCCCATCTACGTACCTATATCATTTCCAAATTCCAAGGCACATATATAAAGTTTCGGAAGGGGAAACATGTCATAAATAATATTAACTTTTCGACTTAAGCCACTGGGGTTCTTGTGATACGGGGACACTTACCGGATACTCTATTAAAATTGGCGAATTCCTGGGAGAATATGCAGCGATGATTTCGAGCATGGAGCGGCAGGAAAAGTTTTCCGATCCATAAAACAGTAAACTTCGAATCGAAGTCACCGGCACCTGGCAAAAACCTTGGTCGCAACTTGCCTCGGGCATACAAATTGCAGCCAAATAAGGTCCTAACGTTATTTTTAATGACTTTCAGGGAGCATGCCCACTGTCTTTCCAGTTTGGGAGTATTATAGTTCTTCGCCGAACTTAATTTTATTATATCACGTGCGAGACTTAGTTTCGTTAGCGTTCATAACATACTGTAATGGTTTTGGACGACGTGGCAGGGGATTATTCAGGAAGTTAATTTCGTTGGTTGGAGACGCTTGAAAGGGTTGGTACGGTGATTTCACTAGAGGAAGTATTTTATTTCAAATACGCTGGAAGAATTTTTTTGCTCATATTATGGTGTGTTTGCACAGATCATTTTCATCTGGCACAAATATTTTTTCACCATAATCCAGAAACTGGAAGATATATTTTTCTATGTTATGGAGTTTTCTACAAAGAATATGAAGTGTATTTATCAGTTAGTACTATTTTGTGACGTTTCTCAGCCTCTTTACTCTTTGAAATTATGAATGAATAGTTGTGAATTACAGAATAATCACCGAAGTATGCGAAATTTGTTATTCATGAAATTTAAATAGGGGTTCTTCAAAAATTCACTGAATTTTCAATACAGAACGAAATTCTACAAATTCGAATATTTAATTAATATGATTTCATTCGAAATCATTTCGAGTGATATATTACCTAATTAATTCCAATTGTTGAATCGTAATAGCACGAAAGTGCAGAAGGAATTGAAAATTTTGCACAAGTTTTTGAAAATCAAGAGCTACCATAATACGATACATGAAACAAAAATAAATATCGCTGACTGAGGTTAGTGCAAAACGGGGTACTATACCATTTTTTCGTATGATACCAGAGCTCAGGGAAAAACCTCAGTAGAAAAAACCCTGTCTCGCCATTCTTACAAAAATAAAACTTAAAAACTATTTGAATATTTAAGGATTTCTTCTTTATTGAGTCCAACAAAATAAACGATAATCCTCTCCAAGATGCTCTCGAAATTCTGAACCTGAAACAAAAAAAATCGAAGCAGAAAAAAGAACAGAAAAATAAAATGATTGAAACTCTAATGAATCGATTTAAAATTAACAACCCAATTCAAAAACGACTACGTTATTTCATGTATAGCTCTCAGGCCATCCTGAAATTTATATATGGAACAATTATTTCTCAGATGTTCAATTGTCCCCTCTACTTCTCCGCATTCGCAACCAGACGACCTGTTCTTATACGATTAAGAACAGTCCATATTTTCATTGGAAGATCAAATCCAAGAACCTATAATAAACTAAGGCAAAGATATAATTTATGTATGGATCTACAAAGGCGAATCAAATATAAACGGGACTTTGCGCTTTTCAGGCACAATAGTGGAGGGTGAACGTTCCTGATTTTTTTGTTGTTGGTTAGGTTTGTCATGAGTAGGGAAAGCACGTGGCTTGCCTCATCGACCCTCTCGGTGTCCACTGCGACGATGTTTGAGCAAGAGGTACCTCCGTCAATTGCGCAAAGTGTTGTTTTCTCCACTCCTTACTTGTTTAGACCCTAGGGTGTAGTGGTGCACCAATGTTTCATCACAGGTGATAATGTGAGTGAGAAATGGGTCTCATTGTTCCTGAAATCGTGCAAGAAGACGCACACACACCTGAAAACGATGCAACTTCTGGTCAGCTGTGAGAAGGCGAGGAAACCACCTGGCGCAACCCTTACGGTACCCTTGGTCTTCTGTGAGTATGGAGTAGGTGCTCCCATAACTTATCCTGACCAAACTTGCAATTTCAGAAGTGGTACGACGTTGGTCGTCTTTAATAAGCTGTCGAACACTACTGATGTTGTTCGCTGCGGTCATGGCTCTCATTTTCAACACAATCACGACCCTCCACGAACTGTTTATGCCATGCAAACACTCTGACTTGCGACAGGTCTCTTATCCGAACATTGAAAGTCAATCTCCTCAAGATTTTGGCCAGTTTTAATCCTTCTGCTACGAGAAACTTGAATACAACACGTTGCGAAATTGACGGAGGTACCTCTTGATCAAACATCGTCATAGTGGACACCGACAGGGTCGATGATTCAAGCCCACGTACTTCCCCTACTCCTGATAAACCCACCCAACAACAAAAAAATCAGGAAAATTCTCCCTCCACTATTGTGCCTGAAAAGCGAAAAGTCTCGTTTATATTTGATTTGCCTCGTATATGAAATATATGATTTGAAATGTTGCATTTATTATTGAAAAAAAAAAATAATATGTTATGAAATATAATATTTGATTAATATGAGGATTGAGAAATAATTTGCTAATTTGTGTCTTTGATTTTAAGGAACACAATCACATCCATGTCTCTAAATCAAGGCATTCTGTCACTATACAAAAAATGATAAATGTAATAAAAATGACATAAAATACGCCGCAGGTCGCTGGCGGTGGATGAGAAATAGAAAACAATGTTATTCAGAAGAAACATTCACAATAAGATTTTCTTTCGAATGATACAATAAAAAGGTATGTTCCAAGAATAAAAATATTTGATAGCGAAGCGACGGCTGGCGTCTCCATTATTTTCTGGATTTTAATGCATATTCCAAGTCAATATTGTAACAAATACTATCAACAGAATAAAAAAATAATCATCCCTTTTCGAGAAAAAATTAGGTTATCAAGATGAGTGAATCACCCTGTTCATATTTATAACCAGAAAGTTAAGTCGTTTTAATAGAATTTCATTCGAAAAAAAAACGTCCTGAAAATCAAATTGCTTATCTTGAGTTGTGTAAAGAATATAATAATATATCGCATCTACTTGATATTGTTATCGAATTTCTCATCTACTGTTGATATTCTTTTGATTGATTTTCTTTGAATATTTAAATTGTACCTATATTCCATTCTTCTCCTCAATATATTGTACATAAATTTTCAGCAGAACACACTGTAGTTTTCAAACCCTTGAAATACTGATAACATAAGAGCAATGATCCCCAAGGTACTTGTTAGAAAATCACTTCAACCTCATTTACACTTACTGATTTGAAGCGGTTCCCAAACAGTTTGGCTTCCGTTGATTCAGGAAGCCGAGATGTGAATAATTAAATGATTAGACCCGGCAACCGAAGAACGACACAAAGTATTTCGAAGTTCCAAACTACAAACAAACTTGGTTATGCAGTTGCACCTCGAGTCTGTCTCTATACATCTTGGGAATACATTGTATAATGTCAATCTCATGAAAATTGAATTCGCATTCTCGAGAGGAAATGCATGAGGAATAAATTCGGTTTGTTGCTGGCTTCGGAATAATAGAGAATGACTTTTTTTATGTTTCATTCTAATATATACACACCGTCAAAAGTCTTGGCCTCCTAAGGTTTCTCGGAAAATAAAAATCTTTGTTCCAGAATGAGGTTAAAAACTTTCCTCTATTTCACTGCTATAAATTTTATAGGAAATCTTTTTTGTCGCCTATTTGCTATAACCATGATGAAATAAGAAAAACCATAATTTATCTACTGATGGTTTTTGATTTAGATTAAAGGACATTCCACAAACTAATTATAAATTCAGTAGTCCGTATTTTCACCTTTTCTTCCACTCAACTGCCCAATATGTCTAGCATCCACGATTCAAGTCTTTGCTGAAATCTTCAAGTTTATCGTTTCATTCTCTCTAAACGGCTGAACTCAATTCCTGGAAAGTTTAAGGTGGGTGTGGGCGATTGGATATTTTTCTCCTTCAATAATCTTATACGTGCTCGATTGGATTCATGCGTGGTGAGTTGGTTGGACAGTTCATTCTCTGTTTACCGTTTCATAACAGAATGTTTTTGAAAGCTTCGTGTGCGGTGTTATCATCCCACTCATGAAATTTTCTCTGAATTAGTTGCGCAGGAGAATAATGATTCGTTCAATGGTGTTTTCTACGTAGATGGCATCTTCATTTCACGCACGTAATTATTTGGTCGAGCTGACAATGTGAAGGCATTACTCGAATGCATCGTAGTTAATTCGATTTCTGTTGTATCAATCCTTTACCAAGTAGCGAACTCTTAGATTCGCATTTTTAACATAATCTGAATAGGCTTCGACAATTAAACAGCAGAAAAATGAAATGACGTTCGTAAAAAAACCTTTTTTTACACTTCATAATCTCACCTTATTTTCCCTCTGCTAATCCAGTCTCACCATATTCCATTTTATATAATCTACAGATTATGCTTACCCAGACTTACCTAGTTTTTTTGCAATATATTGGTATTTAAATTGTAGTTTATTTGCAACTATTGTTTTATATGGAATATGAACGGACCTTCATAAATGCCATGATCCAGTGAATTCAGTGCATCATACAAGGTTTCAGACCTTGTGTTCTACGGCATTTCGAGAATATCGCTTTATTTGGGAGTGATTGAATGAATTTTAATTCAAATGTGTTGAATAACTGATTAACAGATCCTACAGTATCTTTCCACATTTATCTTATCAAGAAAAATGTTTCTGAATTCGCATTGAAATTTTCTCCATTTTATCGTTCTTTCACTGAATATTTCTCTGATATCAGAAATTTTCATCGAGAAACAATTCATCAGATTACGTCTAGAAACATTTACAGTCTCAATCCTTTTCTTCACAGCCTTTCAATTTCCGTTTACTGGAACATCAAAATAAAAGTACATCTGTAACTGGAGAGAAAGTCCAATCAAAATGCACGGACGTCGAATGGGAACTGAGTTTCCGAAAAAGAAGATTACCATCAAGAATATTGGGTGGAGGGTGGCATCCGAATTGAAAGAAATTCCGATAACCATTCAGCCAAACTCCTGATGGAATTAGAGAAAAGGCTTTTTCGCCTTTGTTTTACCTGTCGATTAGCATGTGGAAGTTTATTCACGATGTCTGTCAATCTTTATTCCGGAATTTTCACAATAAATTTCCGAGAGAATCGAATTAAAACCTTTTACACAGCGATTTTTTTGACGGGTTTTCTACTCTTCAGGCAATTCGTCGGTAAGCGAGGTAAGAGGGGTGGAAATGAACACTTTGGAGGGAAAAGAGCACCGGTTGAAGCAACAGAAAATTCATAACCATGAAAACGATTTGCCGATGTGGAAATTTCGATAAACAAATTTCCCTTAAAGCCTTGGGTATAGGTATTCGGGTTGATGTGGGTGAAGAAGTGCTTGAATGATTGTTGTCATTCCGATTACGAAAGCTTTTTGGTCTTCAATTTCGTCTAAATTCGGTTTGAAAAGTTAAAAGTAGATCAAAATTTCACTGCATGATTCCTTCCTTGTTGTTCTTCTCTTCATCGTTTCAAACTTTCGTCCTTTTATACACATAAATTGATTGCTTGATGAATCATACGTCGACGTTTCGACACGTGTTGGGGTCTTCTTCAGGACCCAGGTCGAAACGCGACGTATGAATCAATAAAGAGAGATCAAAGATCAAGTGTTTCTCACACTCTATCCATAGTTTATTAAAGGAATAAGAGCACTCTGTTTCACACATAATTTATTCTACTGAATACATTTAATTTTTTTTTTAATGAAAAATTTTGCGGTAAAATTTTGAAATTGAAATGAATTCAATTGATTCTTGAATAATGTAGTTGCTATAATCGATTAATAATAAATGATAGCCAAGTAAACATAAAAATACTAAAATATGAAAGAGTAACCCATCTAGATAGATTACGAATATTTTCTGCTTTGCTGCAGAAATTCCCCCTGAATTATTTAACTGATAAGGTCACTATTCAACTTCGAATATACGGGTGATTCTTTGGTAAATGGGCATAAGCTGAGGATAGATGGGAACACTGACAGAGTAACTTATATATAAAGGGTCAAATATACAGCTTTATTTATTGGTTTGGTGAATGAATTTTCAATTACCCATGATTTCCGAAACATGATACTACATTTTTTGAGATTTGAAACGTTTATTTTCTACAAACAAACTAGTTCATACAGACGTAGCAACTGTTTTATCTCAGGTCAGGACTTTATTTATGAATATTATACGAGTAGAACCAAAAAAAAAATGCGTGTTGTATATAAATTTCCAGAATTCAATAGCCAAGTCGAAAAACAGGAAAAAAACGATGGTGAACAAGATATCTTTCTGCATTGTGTTTGAATACTCAAGTAATCTAGTAGTAGAGAACCAAAGAGAGATTTCGACCGGATGTGACGTCACACGCCGTGGCGGTGCTTGGATCGTTGGCTGGTGGGGTCATGGGGGGTCATGTCATGGGCGGGGGTCATGGGGGGTCATGGGTGGGTCGGCAGGGTCCAGTGGCGGGAGCAGGGACCGGAATATAGATGTTAGTTTGTAATCATCGACCAGATGGCGTTGCTGGGTTTGGTTTGGTCATGGGCGGGGGTCATGGTGGGTCGGCGGCAGAGTCCAGTGGCGGAGAGCAGGGACGGAATATAGATGTTAGTTTGTAATCATCGACCAGAGAGGAGTCCACGATGATCTGTGTTATATCATTCCTATTATTATTGTGTCATTCATCATATTCGAGCAATGGAACTGATATAGCAAAAGCCTATTTAATGAAATATGGATATTTTCGGCAATCTAATAATTCAGATATTGAATTGAATAAATTATCTAATGCGGTTAAAAAATTTCAAGAGTATTTCAACCTGAGCGAGCAGACAGGGGTTCTGAATTATGAAACGTTAAAGTTGATGTTGAGACAAGATGTGGTGAACAAGATTTTCCACATCCTTCAGATGTAGAAAAATGGTCTAAAAATCACTTTGGATGGAAATTTCTGAGGGGTACCACTGAGGATGAGTATATAATTCAGGATTGTCATTTCACAAAAGAGCAAACATATAAATCTTCAATTTTTGACGCACTTCACTTAGTACTATTAATATTGCAGAAATGGAAGTTTACGAGTTTAATAAGGCTAGGAAGTTTAGTTTTATAATTATCTATGTGAGGAACTTCATTTCGCTGTTTTGTATCATGATGTAGCAAAGTGTTCAAGAATTCTACTAGATTTAGGTCTCTCTTATTCCGAACAATATTTTCAACGATTTGGTTGAATATGGAGCACCACAGGAGATCATCAAGAAAGTATTTGATCATAACAGAAAAATGATGCATTCATCAATGATATTTGTTCATCAATGACTGAAGACAAATTGTCATTAAGTGATTTGAAATATTATATTATGATTAATTATGGAAATCTAAAAATGTATGATATGGTCAATGCTCAAATGCTATTACGTGGTTCATATGGAGAACTGGATCAAGAAACACTTCAAAATCAGTATGATAAACAATCTATAAGGAATTATTATAAGCCATTACATTTATTCGTAGATGAAATGATGTTTCTTGCATCATATTGCGGTAAATACTCAATAATATGTTATTTGTTGAAAGAATTTGATAATCATGGGATACATTTCAAATTTGATCCAGAGAATAATATATGTCATAAAAATTTCAGAATATTTTGGATAAGGGATGGGAGGAGATTTATTAAATGATGATCATGCTGGAAATATAGGACCAAATGACAATTCAATTAGTGTATAATATATTAAACGCAAGTTATTCTGCGCAGAAAAAGAAATGGTCAAATCTTAATGATTGAATCTGTGAAATTTCAAGTTAGTCTATAGAAAACATCTGATTCAGAATGTGCTCCAACACTGATAGGTATAATGAAGAGCTGAATAAAATTTTACATCATTATGAAAATGAAGTGCAAAACGAAAAATATCTGATTTTATCATCACAATTTACCATAGGACCAATGAGGGTACAATGTGGTTTCAGCAAAGGGAGACAATTTTCACCAGCAGTATTAATTTCCAGTAATAATTTAGTGTTATCAATGGATGAATTCGAATGGAAAACGTTCATCGAATTGATAGAATCCAATGGAACATGTTCAAATTTCACTGATCTACATGTTTCAGTATGGAACTATTCAGAAGCTAAAATAGTGGGCGTCTCTAAGAATAAAGTTTTCCTGTTTTTTACTATGAAGCTGAAATGTTAAGATTGAATATTATTATTGCTAATAAAATCAAAATGTTGAACGAATTACATTTCAAATCATATTATTGTAAATTTTTAGAATGTGTACATTCATTTGAAAATCCTATTGATATAATTAAAACATTCTGTATCAACTCATCCTATGTACAATCTTATGCTATGCTGAGTGTATTCATTATTATGAAAAGAAGGTGTTGTCAGATGTTAATAAATATAAATAGAATAAAATATTGTTTTATTTTGACGCCTCTAGGTGTATTATTCACCCAACCATAAATCAAATAATCTTGAACTTTCGATTTTTAGATAGAACAAATATCCAGTAGAAATCGCATTAAAATATCAAGAATTCAAATTCCATGGAAAACTATCAGGAAGCAGTTGTTGACCTCATGTATTCAATAAACCATATCTAGGTCAAATAATATGCGAAATTTGCAGATTCCAGCAACTCCGGAAGGCGACCCAACTGTAAACAATTGTGATGTTTTGAAACGACACTCCTTTGTTTAATATATTTAATTTCATCATTCAATAGACAGTGCACATAATCATCAAACGATAATTTTTGACAACGTTTTTTTTTTATGCCTTGGATTTCTTGATTTCTCTCGAATCAATACAAAAAGAATACATTTTAGATCCTAAACCTACAAATGCAGTCATTATTGAACCATTGTTTTCATCCTTCATCTTGCCTAATACTCTTTTGTTTACACGAGGAATCCATATGAATTATTTTCAGGGTAGTCGGAGGTATCAAATCGAGTATGACAGTCTAGTTTGATTTGCTCATATAAATATAAGTGATTTTTTTTTTTCATTTCAATTACAACTAAATCATCATCTAATATCATTCTACTTTCAAAATTTGGACTCGCAATTATTTTTTTTGCTCCATATTTACCATGCCAATGATTAACTAGTCTTATTTTTCGATGTTTCCTAATATTTTCAATGTTTTTCCAAACACTGCATTGTTCATCAGTTTGAAAAGATTCTACTCAAAATCATTTCGAGCAGCTTGTCGTAATAGCGTATTTTATCAATATATATTTTGAGCCAAGCAGATTGATTGAATTGAAGAACTCTATGAATTTGAAAATCTAAATTTAATACGGGTAACACTGACTTATGCTGATTGATTCGCATCTTTCTTATTACTGATGATTTTTTGATAATGAGATTCTAATATATAAAGTTTGAAATTATCGTTAAACAGTCAGTACTATGTTATCCTTCGTTGGAGACGGCTTACTGAATTCATTCATCAATAAGTTACCAATCGAACTGCACATCCCGGATATAATTTTGTGGCCCAGATACTAAACTCGAAAAACGATTAGCTAGAAACGATCCTGGTATTAATAGGCTAGACGATTCTTGTAAAAAGCACGACATTGCATATTCTGAAAGCAATTCTTTGATTGACAGACACGCTGCTGACAAGATACTCGAAGACGAAGCTTGGGAACGTGTTTAAATCCAAAGACGCTTCAATTGGTGAAAAAAGTGCTGCATTAGTAGTCACCGGAGCGATGAAAATGAAAGAAAAATGGGTATGGGATCTCAGACAATAATAAGAGAAAATCATTCAAGAGTTCTGTTTTGAATCCAACTCATAAAATTTTGATGAAATCAAACGTTAATGACTTAAACAAATCATCGCTGATAGCACTTAGGGCAGCTCGAAAGGCAGTTCAGAAAGCTGGGGGAAAAAGTAAAATAAGGATCCCCCGCATTATTCCAGTCGAATCGAAGTCTGGAGGACTTCTCCCACTCATACCTATATTCGCAGGACTATCTGCATTAGGAGCAATGTTAGGTGGTGCAAGCGCTGTAGCGAAAACTGTCATCGATGCTAAGAATGCTAAGAAGAAATTGGAAAAAGATCAACGACATAACAAAGTGATGGAATCTATTGGACATGGTATCATGAAAAAATATATCTAAACTAATTGGGATGGAATGGAAAAAAATCTGAGGATTGGAATCATCTAAGAAAAACAATCAAAAACGAATATCTACCCAATAGAGCTCTCTATGATTATGAAATTGATGACTTTGCAAGACATTATGGGATAAAATTCATTTCGAGGTGTTTTCATGAGGAATACACTACCGAAAATACCTAAAAAGAATGAAAGTGGAATTGTCAATTTAGATTCATCCGAGGGACCTGGAACACATTGGGTAGCATATAAGAAGAAAGGAAATGATTTGAATATTTTGATAGTTTTGGTAATCTTAAACCTCCTAAAGAGGTTATCCAATATTTCAAGTGTTGTACACATAAAATATAATAGGAATTGTTATCAAAAATTCAATACTTCTAATTGTGGTTATTTGTGCTTGAAATTTCTGATTGGATAATACAGTTATAAAATATTCTGAGTTTGTGTTATTTCGTTCAGTCATGTCTTTGCTCTTCACTTTAAAAGATCGATCATCGATTCTATCAGTAGATTTCCTGTTCCTATTGAACTGAACAGGGATTCAATTATGGTTTAGCACTGATTGGATTTTATTCATATAATACGATACCCAATGTACAAAAATACAATAAATTTTATATTTCATCACATGAAGGGAAGAAGAGTACGTTCCAAACCGACTGGAACCTATGAAATATCAGATATGGAAGCATTTATAAGGTCTAAACTGGAAAATGAATGAAATGAAACTGAGGAAAGGAACATGCATTCATTCATTCTTGAGACCGAATAGAATAATACCCTCAAATGTGAAATATTTCATAAGAATAAGAGAATTGATTTCACCCATGACGATTCTATTGGATCCTTATTAGGTTTTCGAAGAGAGTTCTTGAACCAGGAAAATTCATGAATCAGATTTACCAGTGAACATTATCAAAGTTCGAACTATAAATATTGAATGCAACCTGATTGAAGGATCATTTTATAATGAGCGTCCATCTCATACACTTTATGAATTTGCAGTGAATTCCGATCCAGGATTTGCTATTGATGAAGTACCACACAATTGGTATACCTACCTCTAACAACGTATCGAATACGTAATATTACATTGAAAGCAGTTGATCAAGACGGTGATTTGTTAAATTTCAAGGAGAAGAAATAATCATAAGATTGGAACTGAAAAGATGGTCTTAGTATTCACAACATTTAAAGATCATCCATCATCCAAAAAGCATCAGTCGTCAAGAGGACATCACCACCGTCACACAAACGTCTCTCTTACGAGAATTTAATCTTTCTACAATCAATCGGCTATAATGTCCAACCACGCTTTCGATATTTATCAACCCATAAACACAGATGAATCAATTGTAAAAGTTGAGAGTCGTACATATCTTCCATTATCAAGTCGTTCAATAACTCTGATGCAATTGAAATCACAGTAAATCGACCAGATTGTTGGCTCCTGATGTATGATGCTGCAATCATTATCAAAGTAAATTAACAAGAACTCAAGGTACTGGTGAAGTTAAATTTGTGAATAACGCTGGAGATTTCTTTTTGATTCCATATCATACGAATATGTGGTACAGAAGTAGAGATGGCCAGAGATCCTGGTATAATATCAACAATAAGAGGATATTTATCTATGAAGATGATAATACAAAGGAACTTCAAATATCAAGTTGGAACTATCCTAATAATCCTGCCATAAATACAGATGGAAGTTTTATTTCAGAATACCAGTTCAACATTTATTCAATTTCTTCAAAGATTATCAGTTTGCGATGTGCGGAAACAGACATTCCGCTTAGTAAGATCGCAAAATGACAACAATGCAATAAAAATTACTCATGGTTCTACTAAAGATAGTACACAGGTCAGGTAAAATTACCATTGATAGTATCGAACTCAAGGTTAAACATATATATCCTAATGATGTTCTAAAAATGATTGTTGAATGCAATTAGATCTAATAAGACTATTTAATGCCCTTCAGAAAGTGGGAAATACATGAACTACCATCATTACCATCAGGTGGTACTAAAGAAATTTGGGCAGTAAAAACATCGACAGAAATTGAATGTCCTAGATACATAATTTGCTGTTTCCAAACAAACAAGAAAAACAATATTGATGAAGATCCCACACTATTCGATCATCAATATATCTGATGTACGTGCCCTTCTAAATAGTGACATAATTCCACAAGAAAATTTACATTTGAATTTCGATCAGAATGATTATGCTGAAGCTTTCCAAAATTATATAAACTTTGCATACAGTTATGGGTGTAAGAGAAAATTTCCTCTACTTTCATTCGATGAATTCAAACAAAAAGCGCTGCATGTGTTGGATTGCTCCAGACGTGATGAAACGTTCAAGTCGGCAACAATCGATGTGAAAGTAGAGATTGAATCCTTAAGAGGGTTCCCGAAAATACAAGATCATACTGTGTCATAGTGCATGATTGTGTAGTAGAATACAAACCACTATCTGAAGAAGTGAAAAAGATTACTCAACTATAATGAATATTGTAGTTTGCGATATACAAGGTTTCATGGTAGATGGCTCGTTCTGTGCTAAAGAGATATCGTTCATAAGTGGAATGAAAACGTCTCATTTCATTATGAGACCTTTGAAAAATTTCAAATATCTAACTTCTTCAGATAGAAAAACAGTTAGATATTTGGAGCAGCGCCATCATGGACTTAAATATAGTGACGGAGTAATTGACTATCGCGAAGTAGGTGAGGTAATTAGAAGTGTGTTGAAAGAAAATGACATAGTGTACGTGAATGGACACCAAAAGTGCCATTTTTTAAAAAATCATATTATGGATAGATGCTTACAATAATAGATGTCGAGAACTTCGGATGGACTCCTCCGAAATTTGTGAAAAAAACCCCCCAATGTTTGAACCATACGCTAAATGAGTGTATGTGCACAATGAACAATTGCGATGAACTTTTGCGGTGGGTATGCACGTTCCTACCAAAAGTAGAAACTTTAGTTACAAGACATCTAAAGTGCAATAATGAAGACTGAACTTATAATTTATTATATTAAGAGTATTAAGTGTATTGTATAATATTACTAGGTTTAAGAAACTTAAATGTAAAACAAGGTTTATTTATCTCATAAAATATGAATAAATATTTAACAGAATTCGTTTTTTCCTTTCACCTATTATTTTTAAGAATAAAAGCTAATGCAATATTACCACACTCCTCGGTTATGGTATGAAAAAACAGACATTTTTTCATTCATCACTTCTAAAAAATCTGAATCAAATTAAACTGAGATATTTTATTTCATTTTTTATTGAATCATCTATTGACATTACTAAATAAAAGAAAAATGTCATGTATTATAGGTATTTTGAAACTCACTTCAGACAAAGTAATATATTTCAGAGACAATGTTTTGTACAATTCCTTTTAAATTTCTCAAGTATCTTTAACTGAGATAGTACAGTTCATTTCTCGATTTAAAGAAAATGTCAAGTATTTTGAAACTCACTTTACACATATATATTTAAGTGACAATACATTTCTCAAGTTATCACTTTTGTTTGGAATTAAAGTAAAATCTATTATTTGAATTCAGTGAACGGGTTGTGGAAGAACGCTACATGAATAAAAAACTGAGATATTTTCATTTCATTTTTATTGAACCTTGGGAATCATTATAAATCAACATTTCTCAATTTAAAGAAAAAAGAATGTCATATGCTACAAGTAGTTTGGAACATACTTTACACAAAGTCATGTATTTAAGAGACAATGGGTTATACATTTTTTTCTTACATTCTCAAGTATCACTTTTATTTTAGAATTAACGTAAAAATTGTCATTTCCAAAATTGATATCAATCAGAGTATTCGATCGTAAATGTAGACCTTTTTTTACAACATGTGATTCAAAAAGTAAATCTAAATAACAAAATATATCAATTACAACATTGTTTGTTACAATCAAATATTGTTTCATAAGTAGAACTTTGAAGTCATTATTATGGATGCTCTTAAAATTGTAAGAATATTCAGATAAGGGTGATGATTGTAATTTCCAACCATTTTCACTTCGTAAAAAGTAATCCAATGCATCATCCTCTGGTATAAAAATTATAATTTCAACGAATTCATAGAAGGCCTAGTAAATATGATACGAAATCTCCAACCAGCATCCATCTATTAGTAGGTTATTCATGCATCTTCATATTCTCTTGGAAATTCTTTTTTAAACTTCATTCCTAGATCAGTTCTTTGTGTAATATATTAACTATTTCAGCTTTACCAAGGTTCACAAGAATGGTTCATCAAACTAAATAGACATAAAAATTAATCTAATATATTATAATGACCCCAAGGTAGGGTGTTGTGGTTATTTGGCATGAGGTATCGCTTATATTTCTCTACTGCAGAGAGCAATTTTTTCTTGTTCAACAGAAAACATATTGTGATGTTTTGAACGAACTCCTTTGTTTAATATAGTTAATTTCATCATTCAATAGACAGTGCACATAATCATCAAACGATAATTTTTTGACAACGTTTTTTTTATGCCTTTGATTTCTTGATTTCTTCGAATCAATACAAAAAGAATACATTTTAGATCGTAAACCTACAAATGCAGTTCATTATTGAACCATTGTTTCATCCTTTCATCTTGCCTAATACTTTTTTGTTTACACGAGGAATCCATGTGAATTATTTTCAGGTAGTCGGAGGTATCAAATCGAGTGACAGTCTAGTTTGATTGCTCATATGGGATTTTGATTACTTATTTCATAGATTAAACTATCTGTGTCTACTAATTCAATTTACAATTATTATTAAAATTCGGTAGAAAATAGTCATAATGGAATT
>CM024244.1:64758688-64921751 GCA_013421045.1 Propylea japonica | reverse complement strand
ACCTGAATCGTGTTTGAATACCTAACACTTTTTATGATTTCAAACCATAGAATCTTAATCAATAATTTACTCATAATCATAGAGCCATTTCATCGTAAACACGACCATAGAGTCTAAATACTGGAGAATTTCAGTATTTTTCTTATCATTCGACAACTTTCACAAAATAAATAATTAGTGTAAAAGTAAAAAGAAGACTGTCATTCATTTTTCATTTCGAATTCGAATGCTGTAAAATGAATTTGGTGTTGCCATTTGAAAATCTCGAAATATTTTATTTTAAGTTCTACATTTTCGGAGCAAAATCTTCGAAAAACCTTATGATGCATAATAGTTATTTAATAAACTAGGTTATTAAAGACAGCGATTAATGGTCAAGATATTTTAAAAGCGTGAGCGGAGCGAACGCTTTAATTGTAGTTCGAGACCATTAGTCGCTCGATTAATAACCCGAGTTTATTACAAGATTTTTCCGACGATCTCGATATGATTGTGTATGAGTTCTTGATTGAAATACATTTTCATTTGCAAAAGACATACATTTGTCATAATGAAATTTCTATGTATCTATGTTCCAGTAGAATTTTGACATTTCTCGTAGTGCTTCTGAATACTTGTGTGAACGGTTCCATGAGGATTGCACATTAAAATAGCCAAAAAATTGAGCATTAAATTGGGTCATTTGATCAATTTCGTACACGTTAAAATCACCTTTATTTCGAGGTCGGCGGAAATAGTTATTTAATAAACTAGGTTAAAGACAGGGACTAATGGTCAATATTTTAAGGCGTGAGCGGAGCGAACGCGTTAATAGTTCGAGGACCATTAGTCGCTCGATTAATAACCGAGTTTATTACACAATTTTCCGACGATCTCAACATGAATAGTGTATAAATACATTGATTGAAATACATTCTCAATTCGCACAAGACATACATTTGACGTAAAGGAATTTCTATGTTTCTATGTTCCAGTAAAGTTTTGACATTTCTCGTAGTGCTCCTGAATACTTTGTGTACGGTTGCCATGAGGATTGCACATTAAAATGGCTAAAAATTGAGCATTAAAATGGGTCATTAATGCTCAATTTCGTACACATTAAAGCCACCTTTTATTTCGAGGTCGGCGGAAAAAATATTTAATGCACCACATAATTCATGAACTCTCTCCTATGGGGACTGCTGAGTTTCGTTCACATAGAAAATAATCGAGATATTGCATTTCCAAACTGGCAACGCAGATGTCAAAAATTTCAAGAATTTGTGCATAACTTGGCGAAAGTACATGGCAGAGGAATTTTTTTTAGTAGGTTATACTGCGAATTTAGTATTGAATCGATACATAAATAAAAAATATAGGTAGTTGCATCTGAAATATAAAGTATAGTCGGTTCACGAAAGTTTGAGCTTATAGTAGGCGTTGTTTATTTATCTGAAGTTGGCAGTATTTGCTGTCATAACGTAAAATAAAGTCAACGTTGTCGAATGTACCCGGCCTCGTCCAACGAGCTTGCGAGTTATCAGAGAACTCTATGCAATATCGACAACATTGCGTATCAATCTGACAAGAAAATAAACAACATTACCTAAAAATTTATTACACACAGTGGAATATGCCGCCGAATTTTCATGGCCAACCGACGGCTCAAACTTTCGTGAACGGACATACAGGGTTTTCCTTTTAAGTTGGCCTATTAGACGTTTTAGGAGAACTAGTGAATATTTCGTTCTGAAATTTTAGGTGCAGCCTTGAGGGTTGAAATAACTCTTCGCCTAAAATATTTTCAGTCGACATGTTGCCACGTCTATCTCAAACGCATATCTACTTTCTTATTTCAAATGGAACTACCTATATTTTCATTATGTATCGATTCAATACCAAATTCGCAGTATAACCCACTAAAAAAAATTCTCTGCTATGCACTGTTGCCAAGTTGTTCACAATTCCTGAAATTTTTGACATTCGCATTGCCAGTTTGGAAATGCAATATCTCGATTATTTTTTATGCGAACGGAACCAAACTCAGCAGTCTTATAGTAAAGACTCCATGCATTCACGTGGTATATTCAGTATTTTGATACATCGTAAGGTTTTTCGAAGATATTGATCCGAAAATGTGAAACTCAAAATTGAAATTTTTCGAGATTTTCAATTGGCAACCCAATATTTATTTCGCAGCATTCGATTCGAAATAAAAAATGAATGGCAGTCTCCTTTTAAACTACAGTGGAACTTCCCTAACTCGAATCGCAAGGGCCAGTACTTTCACTTCGAGTTACGGAAAATTCGAAATACGGAAAACCTTTCAAAATTTCACAATATTTTATAGAACGTGTGTGCAATGTGACCACAAAGAAAAATCTGAAAACAAACAAGTTTGGACATATCGGAGGCTCTCCGCTAGGTAATTCCCCGAAGTTGCAGTGTGTGTGGCCCAAAAAATTCGAGTTATGCTTGGTTGCCGCCACGGTTACTGCTGAATTTCAGTTCGAGTTTTAGAAATACTCGAGTTATGGAGTTTTGAAATTCGAGTTATACAGAAAAAATACATAGGTGATATTGTATAATCGTTTTTGTTTCTAAAGAAAATTCTACTTGGGGAATTTTTTCGAGATAGGGAAGTTCGAGTTAGGGAAGTTCCACTGTAATTATTTATTTTCGATAGTTTTCGAATGAGATGAAAAATACTGAAATTTTTCAGTATTTATAGTTCAAGATCTATGGTCCTGAAATGGTTCTATGATTATGGCGTGAATTGTTGAAGTAGATTCTATGGTTAAAATCATAAAAAGTATTCGATGATAATGGATGTCATAGAAAAGAGTTCATCCATATTATTCAAACACGATTCGGGTTGTTTCACAATTCACGGGGAATGCCAAAAAAATATTGAAAGGACCTGTAGGACCTTTAACAATCGTTATTCACATTTAGCACGAATGACTGGAAAGAAATTCCGAAAATTGTTTAGGCTTTCTGTAATCCTGGCCCTATGTTCATGACCTCAACAATAGGATTCATTCCGATAATTCACTTTATAATCACACAGCATTATGTCCATTGAACATGACTATAAATACTGAAAAATTTCAGTATTTTTCATCTCATTTGAAAACTTTCCAAAATAAATAATAAGTGAACATAAGGCCAGGATTATAAAAGCCTAAACAATTTTCGGAATTTCTTTCAAGTCATTCTTGCTAAATGTGAATAACGATTGTCAGGGGCGTATCCAGAGAGCTAGTCTGGGGGGGGGTAAGTTTTAGCGAGTGTTCTTCTAGGAGGGGTATTACAAATATTCTTCTGGGGGGGGGGTAGTGGTAAATTTTAGCGGGTGTTCTTCTAGTAGCGGTTATTGCAAATTTTCTTCAGGGGGGGGGGTAATTACCCCGAGTACACCCCCCCCGTTAATACGCCCATGACGATTGTTGAAGGTCCTACAAGTCTTTTCAATAATAATTTGGCATTCCCGTGAATTGTGAAACACAAACAACCCGAATCGTGTTTGAATAATATGGGTAAACTTTTTTCTATGACATCCACGATCATCGAATACTTTTTATGATTAAACCATAGAATCTACTTCAACAATTCAGGCCATAATCATAGAACCATTTCATCACAGGACCATAGATCATGAACTATAAATACTGAAAATTTCAGTATTTTTCATCTCATTCGAAAACTATCCGAATAATTAGTGTAAGAGGAGACTGCCATTCATTTTTCATTTCAAATTGAATGCTGTGAAATAAATATGGGGTTGCCATTTGAAAATCTCGAAATATTTCAATTTTGAGTTTTACATTTTCGGAGCAATATCTCCGAAAAACCTTACGATGTATCAAAATACTGAATATACCACATGAATGCATGGAGTCTTTACTATGAGACTGCTGAGTTTGATTCCGTTCGCATAAAAAAGAATCGAGATATTGTATTTCCAAACTGGCAATGCAAATGTCAAAAGTTTCAGGAATTTGTGAATAACTTGGCAACAGTGCATAGCAGAGAATTTTTTTTCAGTGGGTTATACTGCGAATTTGGTATTGAATCGACACATAAATGAAAATATAGGTAGTTCCATTTGAAATAAGAAAGTAGATATGCGTTTGAGATAGACGTGGCAACACTGTCGACTTTAAAATATTTTAGGCGAAGAGTTCCTTCACCCTCAAGGCTGCACCTAAAATTTCAGAACGAAATATTCACTAGTTCTCCTAAAACGTCTAATAGGCCAACGTAAAAGGAAAACCCTGTATATGCGCTTGAGATAGACGTGGCAACACTGTCGACTTGTAAATATTTCAGGCGAAGAGTTCCTTCTCCTCAAGGCTTCACCCAAAATTTCAGAACGAAATATTCAACATTCTCCAAAAACGTCTAATAGGCCACCTTAAGAGAGGAAAACCCTGTATAATTCTAATTCTACCAGATTTAGTAGAAATTCTACTAAAGTGGTAACCCTGAGTTGCCTGAGTGCATTATCCCTCTCTTCAAACAAGCACACCTTTATCTCACATCATCTTGGCACGCTTTTACGCCGGTGTTTGAGCAATATTCTTCCCCTCATTTAACAAATGTTACTGACATCCTCCCTCGCCAGATGTGAATCACAAATTCAGAAGCTCACTGTTTTCAATTTTCATATCCTTCGGTCTTCCGGACATCTGCTAGATATATCCGGTTACGAAATTATACCTTTTGCTCACCTGGGAAATTGTGGACAAAAAATTCGAAGCATTTAATTTCTGTTGTTGTCCTCTACTCTTACATTAAATTTCGTATACGTACAGGGTGCGCATATTTCGATGTTTTAGCACTACAACTTTTGAACTAGAGGAGTTATGTTTTTTTGAATGGGAATACTAAATTTTTGTGCAATTTCCTGAAAGCTTAGTTTATTATGATTTCAAAAATATATAACATCGTATGGTTTGTATCAACATGAGTTTAGAAAATGGTCTAAAATCTATTTTCATCTGAGTCTCAATATTTTCTATGGTTTCAACTGTTGATGAGCACAGAAAAATGGAGCGTCTTATAACAAGAGCAGTCTTCTTCCGTCGATCTCATTATTTCTATGCTTTCAACTTATTTATACAAAATTCGAACATGGATATATTTCATAAACCCTCATATCTTGAAATGGATTAGGAAATAAATAAGGAAAAGATCCACACGATCCTCCGTTTCAATCGATATACTCAGTTATAATGAAAAGGATACAGGAGTATATTTTTATTGCTTTCCAGGAAAATACGCACAAGTGCCAGTCTATTTCAAATTGCATAAAAAATAACGCATATAGATGTGATTAAAGTTATCAATTGAGTTAGAAAAGTAACAAGGGAAAAATATTTTTCAATACCTAATAGCGATTATACTCGTATACCCTAGGAACGGCCCTGTACAGGGTAGGGTAGGCATATTTTAAACCAGAGGAGATGGACAAAATCTGATATCCAGTTCTGGATCTATTTTCCTGAGAAACTAACAACAGTATTATGCATTTTTGGCTATCTTCTTTAGTTTTCGAGTTATAAGCGAAAATTGGAAAAGTGGCGATATGGAAAAAAAATCATATCTCCGCTTATACTGAGGACTGAAATTAAAACATTATAGAAGCAATTTTTTGCGTATAATCCAGTGGCATGCTCAGCATTTTTGCACCACTTTTAATTACGAAGCTATGACCCAAAGTCATGTTTTTTAAATGGCTCAATTTTTTCTTATTTCAAAAATATATAACATTGTGTGGTTTGTATCAATATGAGTATAGAAAATGGTCGAAAACCTATTTTCATCTGAGTCTCAATATTTTCCATGGTTTCTGTTGATGAGCACAGAAAATTGGAGCTTCCTATAAGAAGAGCATTATAATTGAATCTAATGTAAAATTCGAGCATATTGAACTTTTCATTACTTTCGTAAATGACAATGATATCGCCCATTTGGATTCAAACTTTCGAATCATTTGACAGTCAAAAGCTCAAATCTCTATGACACAGCAGTGAGCAGACCATTATTCTTCGATCTTGAGAAATTGAGTGAAAGGCATAGAAATAAAAAGACTACTGGAAAGAGATTGTGGTACTTATACGATGCTGAAAATATTGAGAGTCAGATGAAAATAAGTTTTTGACCATTTTCTATAATCATATTTATACAAACCATACAATGTTACATATTTTTGAAATCAGAAAAAATTTAAGCTTTCAGAAAATGGCACAAAATTCTAGTGTTCCCATTTAAAAAACATAACTTTGGGTTATAGCTTCGTAATTAGAAATGGTGCAAAAGGACGAGCACGCCACTTGATTCTACGTATAAAAAGTGCCTGTATAATGTTTTAATTTCAGAGCTGTATCATCAGTATCAGCAGAGATATGAATTTTTTTTTCGATATCGCCACTCTTCCAAATTTTCGCTGATAACTCGAAAACAAAAGAAGGTAGCAAAAAATGAATACTACTCTTGTTAGTTTCTCAGAAAAAGAGATCGAGAAGTGGGTATCAGATTTTGTCTATCTCCTCTGGTTTAAAAGCTGTAGTGCTAAAACATTGAAATATGCTCACCCTGTACAGGGCCGTTCCTAGGGTATATGTCGCCCGCATCAGCTTAAGATTTTACCGCCCCTATATACAGGGTGTCTCTTAAACCATGTGTAAAACTGTAACTATAGATAGACACTGTCATGGTCTCCCTTATACAAAATTTCAGGGATTCAGAGATACCTATTGCTGTCTGATTAGTTTTTCTAGTGCCATTTCTACAAATAGAGAGGTATTGCGGTATTTCACATCAGTTAGTTCATCTGATGGAAGCAAAGATATGAATTTATCAAACAATTGAAAAAGTGAAAAACTTGTGAAGTATAAAAAAAATTTAAAATAAAATTCTTTCAAGTTTGATCATCTACAGTGTAAAAAAAATTCAAGAAAAGCCCTGAGCAAGAGCTTTTGAGCGCTCGTTCTTTGGTGGAGCAATAAGACCATTACCCCTAATTTTATATGGGAATGGGATTTGAGTTGATACCAAATATATGAATCTCGTCACAATCAGAATTATATTCTGAAAATTATTCGGAAAATGAAAAATATAAATTAAAAAAATTAAATTCTATGGTTCTGATGACCATTAAATTCTCAATTAGACTACAAAACTGAAAAAGACACAATTCCAAAGATTTTCCAATTTTGTCTGAAGGAGGCTGATATATAGACACCGAAACTTTACGTTATCCTTTTCATTTATTTCCTTTTTCAGTTTTACCGTTAGGCAACAATTTTGTCAAAACCAATTTGCTCCTGACAAATTAGTGCAAGGAGCAATTTATCTTAGTTAAAATTTTTTTAATTGTTTCTGTTTCAGAGACTGGGAGTGAAAACCTATAAAACGTTTTCTAGAAATGCAGAATACTCCCAGATTATATTCTCACTGTAAATTATGCGAGAAAAATAATTTCAAATTTGAAAAAATGATTGGCGTTCCAACTTTTTTCACCGAATTTATTCTGACAGAAGTCTGTACATACGCCACAGCTGAAAATTAAGAATAATTTCGAATTGTGTTTTGATGCGTTTTCATAACCTAGCAAAAAGCAACCAAAAATCTTGTGGGTGTCGAAAATCTTTTCGGAAAACCAATTTTTTTTTATCTCAGAGACCCACTTTATGATAGCAACTTTATATCATAAAATCATCTAAGGATGAAGATCCCGAATTTTGGGCACCTTATTCAGAAAGTAAGTTTAGTATATCTGCTTTCGTTATGGCAGTAAGTGTGAAATCCTTATTGGCAACATTATCGAATAATTTTTTTAGGAAATTTCATGGATAACAGTCAGTACTTTCATTCTCATCATGAAAAACATTCCCGATACATTTCCAAAGTTTTTCCGGACAAATATGCTGTAATTATCTAAATGGGCACCCTCAAGGTCGTAACCTTCTTCACTAACCTATTGAACAAAATTCGGATAGGAAAATGTACGCTTAAATAAATGCGCGTGATATTCTTTTCACGAAAATTCATCATTCATCCTTAGATGATTTTATGACATAAAGTTTATGAAATACAGGATGTTGAAATTAGAGAAAAATGTTCTAATAGGTAGTTATTTTCCTAACAAGTGCGGAAAGTGATATTTTCCCGCACGAAATTGCCGTTACCCAAACGACGCGAAGCGGAGTTTGGGTAAGCAGTTGAGTGCGGTAAAAACACTTTCCGCACGAGTTAGGAACAATATTTTTTCTACAAGCGCTTATACGAGATCGATTTCAACACACAGATCAAATGTGAATTGATCATTCTAAATACACATGAATGACAAAAGTCTCTGACAAGTCGTTCACATGCCGTTTCCATAGTAACGTCGTCGGTGGCATAGAGATATATCATTATTCAGTTTATTCTTTAGAAAAAGCGTGCGAGAAAAACCCTTGCTAATCCATTACCACACGCATTTGCGTGCGGTAATGGAATAGCAGGGGTTTTTCCCACACTGTTTGGCAATGTGACTCTTTACGAATTGAAATACGTGCGGGAAAGAGAATGAAAGTGCACGCTTGTAGAAAAAATGATTTTCAAAATTCAATCTGTCCGAATAAATTTTGTGAAAAAATTGTACGTCAATTTATTTTTTCAAATCCAATAATGATATCTTGAGTTTTTACCTGTGACGAATACTTTCTGAAATAATAGAGGAAGTGGTCCGAATATGAGCCCTGCACTTATTATGGGCCCCCAACCTATTTTTCTTAAGCACGTCGTGACATTTATAAATTCCGTACTGAAACACTTCTATTAGAGTCTTAATCATTTCTGTGTATAAGCAGGCAGCCTTATGTGTAACTTTGAGAAACAGGTGGCATTAAACTTATTTGTGTGTTTAACAAATTGTTTTCTGGTAAGTGCTTTCGTGGTATTTATTAATGTATATGTATAAACCTGGATAGTTGGTGTTTTAGTATCTTAGATTAGTGACCAGTTGTTGATATTCTAAAATTAAACGTACCTAAATACTGAATGGAAAAGAAATTAAATGCTTTTAAAAAAATCACATTGAATGTTGATAATATGGGCCCTTAACGTGGTCTTATTATGGGACAGGGCTCATATCTAAACCAAGTCTTGATAAAGTGTATCTTTTGCAGTTCATCATGCCACGAAGCAAACCGAAGTTTATATCAAAGAACTTTGAGACAGACATGGAGACTTGATGATATGGTTAAAGCTATGGAAGGTGTTAATAATAAAATAATGCATTCATACATACATATGTGACTTTTGCGAGTAAAATTAAGTTTTCAGGTTGAAATATATTTTAATTTTCATTTTAGGTCTGTCATCCAAAAAAAATATTCATGATTTAAAACTGTTGGATACCTATCAATTGATTTACTTAGGGGCCCATATTATCGCAGTCTAATCCAAATGTAGATATGTACATTATCTTAAGTTTTTACAGAAATCCTACCTAAATTCCATTTTTTTTCATAATGCCTTTTTAATATACCATAGGTAAACCTTTGAGCATGCAGTGTACCATTTACTGTATATTTATTCGTAAGATCCAAAAATTTAGTGGAAAAAAACAAAAGGGGGGCTCATATTCGGACCACTTCCTCTAGTTATTTATTATACAAGGGAAAGAAGTATTACATATTAACTTGAGGTTATGTTGTCTTCCGACGCGAAGCGGAAGGAGACAAAAAACCAGGAGCTAAAATCTAATATTTTCCCGTGTATAATACACTATTTTTTCCTCTGACAGGAAAAACGACCACTTAATATTGAAAGAAATATAACTTTTCACGAAATTACTTTTTTCTCCTGGAAAAAAATGAGCACCTTTTCTCCCGGATATGTAGACACTCCCTTTTTTACAGAGGAAAAGAGAATTTCGTGAAAAGTTATATTTTGTTACCTGTCACAAGATATAAAATGTCAAGTTTTTTTCGCGTCACGAACTTCTTTGATCACTTCCAGAATCGTCTAGCCAGAGAGAGGCAGCTCAGGTTCCTCATTTTCATTTTTTTTGGGCAGAGGATAATCCACACCAGTGTGGAAAAACTCATTACGAGGTCCCATTTTCTGTAAATGTATGGAGTGGAATAATAGGGATGTTGACTACTTTTTGGAATTTATTTTATTTTAAAGATAAACCCTATACAAGCACGAAAAAATTACTTTTTCCTCAAAAATATAGTAATTGCCAATAAAAATGAGTAAATAAAAAGACACTTCAAAATTCCTACGGAAATGCTCAATTTTGTCACGTTCTGATGATTACGTCAGTATCCAGTGAACATACCAAAGTATGTCTGTCAAAGCGAACTGATTTTGCCCGATCCCTTGTGGAAAAGATCAATCTAAGCCTTCAAAATGAATAGGTCGGTCTGTAAATGATGAATGAAGTGTTTCTTTCATGTGTAATAATAAATATGAGTTAAAAGTTTGCTACTTACAAAGACAATTTCACGTTTTTGAGCTCCGCTGCACAAAAATCCTTGTTTTCAGCAAGAAACTTGCGACCATAAAGGAATCTATCTTCGGTAAGTTGCTACTATTACCCTTGATGAATCCTATCTCCATTATAAAGAAAATTGTAGATTATCGTTCTTGAAACAAACTAGATATTCTTTTCTCTTTCAGATTTCAACTTCGTAAGTTCGAATCATGGATATGATATAGATATATTATATATTTACTATGGTTCAAGTCACAGAACCGTGGGTTTCACAAATCTTGATTGGCCATCAAATCGTTTATATTGAAGGAAGTCGATGGTTTGTGTCAAAAATGAACTGAAAATTGCGGATAAATGATGACATTTCAATAATCAAGGTGATTGGAGTTTTGTGGAACCCGGCCTATGAATGTATTTTGTTGATCTGAGCACCGAACATTCGAATTTGCAATGACAATACCTAGAAAGTGACGTCAATTACCTCTGATTGGCGTTCGCAGTCACGTGATAGCTGATAATAAATAACATAATTTAAATCAGCTTTATTTAATTCGACGAGAATAATAAGATCACTAAAATGGTTTTTTTGGATTGCAAAAACTCCCTTCCATGAGGAAAACCTCAATTTATATGAATTCGTAACATGAGTCAACATCCCTATTGGTTATTATTTGGTTGAACTTTTTGGGCGCTCGTTCTACTCAAACGAGTGCTATATCGTTTTGCCCAAATCCAAATGTCTGTAAGTTTCGAATTTTGAGCCGAAAATGGTTTCAAACGATAGGGTTTGACTCCCTGATGACGAATTCGTGATCAAATTCGATTCTGCTCGTGGGGCCGTTCGGCCGTTATCACAATAACTTTCGAAGGGATTGTCCAAGAGACTTGAAATTTTCAGGGTGACTTCGGATCCCTAATGGCTCGGTTAAGTTCGTTAACCAAATCGTACCGGGTTTTCCATAAAATATGGCCATTCAAAATTTTTGTTCCTTAATATCTCAGACAAAACGAAACCCATCGGAATGAAATGCTGCAGCCACATGCAAGATGCTGATTTAATATGCCTTATGCAAATTTTGTGGCCATAGTGTTAACAGAACCATAGAAAATTCAATTGGAATATTGAAAAGGAGAAACTATTTCCATAAGAAAATATCCAGTTCGAAAGAAATTATACACTGAATGTTCCTGCAAAGTTTTGTGTGTTAACAGAACCATAGAAAATTTGATTGAAATATTGACAAGAAGAAACTCTATATTTTCATAACAGGATATCCGATTTGAGTGAATTTTTTTGTGAATGAAGATTAAATACTGAATTTCTTTGCAAAATTTTGTGGCCATAGTGTTAACAGAACCATAGACAATTCAATTGGAATATTGAAAGAAGCATCTTTATATTTCCATAACAGAATATCCGATTCGAGTGAAATTCATTTTGTGAATGAAGATCGATATACTGAATGTTCATCCAAAATTTCGTCGCCATAGTGTTAACAGAACCATAAAAATTCAATTGGAAAATTAAAAAGAAGAATCTCTATATTTCCATAACAAGATAACCGAGTCGAGTGAAATTTGTTTTGTGAATCAAGACTGACATACTGAATGTTCATGCAAGAGGATCGTATCATCGGAACCATAGAACTAAATTTTTTCAATAGGTAATTTATTTTTTACAGATTCCATATTTTGAATAATTTCCAGAATATCACTTCGATTATGCTTAGATTCTGTATTTATATATTTGGTATCAATCTCAAGTCCCATTTAAAATTTTGAGGTAATAGTCTCACTGTCCCGCCAAAAAACGAGCGCTCAAAAGCTCCTGCCAGGGCTTTTCTTGAATTTTTTCCTACTCAGTAGATCAAATAAAGAGTCATATCGCCACTTTTCTGATGGAAGTTCAACAATTTTGTTGGAAGATATCCCCATTATGAAAAGAAACGCGATGTGGTTTATGCAGGATATTTTTTTTCAATGACGGCACTGAGCCGTGTCTAGACGATTTCAGAAGTAATCAAAGAATTTCGTAGTTCTATTGGATAAAAAAAGATTTTAATGTTTCTCAGTAAGTATTCGTCACAGGTAAAAACTCATAAAATCATTCTCACTGTAAATTAAGGATTGCGAAACTAATTTTAAATTGAAAAAAGCATTGGCGTACCAATTTTATTACCATATTCATTCGGACAGAAGTCTGTACGGACGCCACAACGGAAAAAAAAAAATTTGAATTGAAGCCATTATGTTTTGGTGCGTTCTCATACCTACCAAAAAGCAAACAAACATCGTGTGGGTAGCGTATGTAAGAGACCGAGGGGTATTTCACCCCCAAAATTTTGTACACTAAAATTCCAAATCGGTCAATAATTCCAAATAATTCCCGAAAATTCAAAATTATTCCAGAAAATTCCAATAATTCCAGAAAATTCCAATAATTCTATAAAATTCCAATAATTCAAAAAAATCAGAGCTTCATCGGAATCATATGCTGGAAGTTGTTCAAAAAATTGAATATGTATGCGAATAATCAATGACTGAAAAAAATTGAATCCTATGCTTCTGATTTCACAATCTTTTTGAATTAAGGAAAAAATATAATTCTTTGGGTCTGATCATGCGATCTTCTTGAAATTCTACATGAACATTAAGTATGAGAATCTTCACCCTAAAATAAATTTCATTCGAAAGGGTTTTTCCGAGGGTTTCTCTTTTCAATATTCCGATAAAATTTTCTATGGTTACAAAATTCCGTATGAGGCATCTTATGAATTTCATTTCGATCGCTTCTGTTCTGTTCAAGAGGAAAAAAATTCGAATGACCATATTTCATGGAACACCTTGTACGATTTTGCTGGTTAACGAACTTAAACACATTTAGGAAGCGAATCTACACTGAAAAATTCAAGTCCCTTGACATTCTTTTCGAGCGTTATCGTGTTTACAGTTTGTTTGACCACTGACACACATCAGTGAATCGATGAGTCGAACCCTATCGTTTGAAACCATTTTCGGCTCGAAATTCGAGAATTACAGACATTTGCGCAGCATTTGAAAATGAGATAAAGCAGTTCAAAAGAAAAACATGAAAGTAACTCGAAAATTGACAACCCAACAGTCTTATTCAAAGATATTTCAAAGCTATTCCCAATGTATACAGTAACACTTTACATTTTTCAGCTCACTGGATAGCTTCAGTGGTAAAATAAAAATTTCACTACAAATAATTCAATACTCGGTTTAAGATGGATATACAACTTGCGTTAACCGCAACGAGCGCCGAACAATATGAAAATGTTAGGTCAGGATCAAGGCGCATGCGCATAATTCCAAATAATTCCGAATAATTCCAAATAATTCCAAATAATTCCGAATAATTCCAAATAATTCCGAATAATTCCCATAATTCCAAATAATTCCGAAAAATTCCAATAATTCCATATAATTCCAAAAATTCCAAATAATTCTAAGCTTTGTACACTAAAATTCCAGGGTGAAATACCCCTCGTAAGAGACCCATAGTTCATAGCAACTTTAATGTCATGAAATCATCCAAGGATGAAGATTCCAACTTTTGGGCACGTTATTCTGAAAGCAGTTGTAGAGGGTTTTCCAATAAGATGTGTTATTTTGATATTCAAAGAAAAATAAATGATCGGATGTTTATTTCATCATGAAGAAGAAGGAAGAAGCTATGCCGTTAATAGTGGAATATAACATCAGGCAAATGACCCCCACGAACACGCTTACAGGACCATATAGTTTCAATGAAATTTTTCATAACCAAATCGCAAAGTGGCTGCCCTATGTCTTCGATAGCCTCACGAATTCCATATTTGAGGTCTTGAATCGACGCTGGGCTATTGGCGTAGACCTCCTCTTTCACGTGGCCCTAAAGGAAGAAGTCGCAAGGTGTTAAATCACAAGATCTCGGTGGCCAATTGTGATCACCTCTTCGAGAGATAACACGGTCCGCAAACTTTTCCCACAAAAGATCAACGGTTTCGTTGATTGTGTGGCACATAGCGCCGTCTTGTTGAAAGTAAACGTTGTCCAGATTAATACTATCCAATTTCGGCCAATCATCGCAATCCATTCACCGTAACTATTGCTGCAGCCTCATTTTCGTAAAATTTAGGTCCAATGACTCCGATGGACCATAATTCGCACCAAACAGTCATACGTTGAGGATAGAGAGGCTTTTCAACAATATCTCTTGGGTTTTCCGCTCCAGATGCGACAATTTTGCTTGTTGACGAAGCCACAGAGGAGGAAATCGGCCTCATCACTCAAGATGATTTTTCGATGGAATTCCGGATCATTTTCATGAATTTCAACGACCCAATCAGCAAAGACACGACGTTTTTGATGATCGGCTGGCTTGAGTTCTTGTGTTGAACTTTATAAGCCTTAAGATCCAAATTTTCATGCAAAATACGGTGTAATGACATTTGTGGAATGCCTCATCCCAAAGAACGAGGAGGCTACAGCAGCAATATTCTCGGCTGTTCTTGAGCGACGAGCACGGGTTTCAATCATCACATCAAAAACTTGTCCCAGCAGCTCGAATTTTTCCACCAATTTCTTGCGGTCCGACAAGGTGCTTCAAGACGACCCAAAAATGTTCGAGATTTCCTAACCGTCTCAGCCAAATTTTCACTATCTCATAGTGAATTTTAATAATTTCAATGCGTTTTTGAAGCGTGTATCGTTCCATTTTTTTGATGGTGTAGTTTCTACTTGTCAAATGTCAAAAAATGACAGCTTCAAACGTGACATCTACCGAAATAGCGGGCTATTCAAAATAACACCTCTTATTGGAGAACCCTTTATATCGGCTTTCGTTATGATAGTTATGTGACATTCTTATTGGCAACATTTCTGAATATTTTTTTTCTTGGGAACTTAGGAAATTTCATCGATAACAGTCATTAATTCCATTCTTATCATAAAAACATTACCGATACATTTCTAAAGTTTTTCCGGACAAATATGCTCTAATTAACTAAATGGACACCCTCAAGGTCGTAACCTTCGTCACTAATTCACCTATTGAACGAAATTTCGATAGGAAAATGTACCTACGTTCTAAAGGACGCGCGTGATATGTTTTCCACGAAAATTCATCATTTTCGCCATGGTCTTATCGCAGGCCAATAAAAAGATGGCCATCATCGGTTATCGGACTTACGTAGTCAAGGCAGCTTAGTCGCATTTTAATTCGATACCTTTATCTGTAGATTCATTCATTATTGCATTGAGTAGAAAATCGATACTAAAATGTTTATTACCTTTGTTTGGTTCGGTTTAGATTGGCAGCGCAGTGGCGGTACCCTGACTGGGTGGAATTGTGCTTGTCCCATCAATGGGCATTTCCGGTGTTTTCGAGAAAAAAATAATGGACCTTCAGAAAATTATGACGATCATCCGTTTTTCGTCGTAGTCAGGTTCAGAGAAAAAAAATTTAATTTCAACGCGAGTTTGCATCGTTGTAAACTGTAAGTTTGTTCCAACTCAAGAATTGACCATACAATGATCGTCAGGATTCTGCGCAATAGATAAAAATGTGTTCCAACTGAAAATGTATCGTTTGAGAACGGTTTCGTTTTTGTTCCATCCTGCTATGTTATCTATGATCCTGCTTCGGGACCGTGAGTGGAACGGTTTTGTGATCGTCATTTCGATCCCTGGTCTGAAGCAAGTACTGTTTGGACGGTTCTTGTACGGTCAAAGTTTAGACATGCACATAAGATCGATTACTAACAGTTTCGTGACCGTCAAATTACCGTACAAAAGTCAGCTGTTGGAACAAACCTTGTGATTCAATATTCAACCAGAACCAATGAAACGAATGCTTAAGCGGCCTGCAGACGATCAACTAGTTGACGACGATGTTGTCAATTAGTTTGTGAACCATATGAAATTGCGAATAGCGGTTGACAACCAAGTTGAAAACATTTCAGCGGTGGTTTCCCGTCGAGTGAACTAGTTGGCTGATTCGGAGGAATTAGCGAAAAATAGAGAGGGAATTCTATTACAATTTCAAATGTTATTATAAACGGTAAAAAGAGGAGAATTTTGACGAAGGAGTAGTACCAAAAAAGGTATCAATTTTCCCATCACGGTTCAATGCAAGAACTTCTGAAATTTTTAGCCGCAAATGGTCTGAAACGATATGGACTTCCTGATGACAAATCCGTGGTCAAATTCAGTCCGTGGGACCGTAAACACGATAACTTCCGAAGGGATTGTCCTAGATTTTCAGAGTTCGGTTCTCAAATGCCACGGTTAAGTTCGTTAACCAGCCAAATCGTACAGGGTGTTCCATAAAATATGACCATTTCAAATGGTTCCTTATTATCTCAACAAAACCATTCGAAATAGAATTTCTCGGCCATATGCAAAATGCTCATGATAGGCCTCATGCAAAACTTTGTGGCCATATAGTGGGAACAGAACCAAGGGAAATTCAATTGGAATATTGAAAAGAAGAATCTTTATATTTCCATAACAAGATATCCGATTCGAGTGAAATTCATTTTGTTAATGAAGATAGTATACTGAATGCTCATGCAAAATTTCAAGGAAATCGCATCCTCTGAACCATAGAATTTAATTTTCTTTCAATTATTGATTTTTTATATATTTAATTTTTTTGATAATTTCCTGAATATGATTCTGATCCTGCTAAGAGTTTCATTGAGACTAACAACTTTTAACTATGTATGGATTTTTAGTCAAATCTATGGATAATTTCAGTCGTTATTGCGAAACGAAAATTCGAGAAATTTGGTTAAACCCCCTGTATATCTGAAACGCAGTACCTAAGGCAGCCATATATGGTGTTTTTTAACTCAGCTCAATGCCCTCTATTCACGTTTTTCATCTGTCCTTTGCTTGTGAAACACCCTGTATATTCAAATAACTTAATAATGTAACGATAATTCACAAAGACAAAGAATCCAAAATAAAATAATTTTCCTTGAATTTATTATAGAGAGATAGGTAGGTATATGCAGGGTTGGGCCAAAGTATGAACCAAGAATATACATTTTGAACGAAGAGCTCTTTCAATAGTATTTGCAAAGATAAAGAATGTCCCATATAAATTGAAAAAGTTGAGGGTATTTCCGGTTCAACCGGAAGTTTTGCACCATTGCACTCACCTACAAAAGTTCTTGAATATTGTCTTTTTAGTCTCAATATGGTTGTATACTTTATACCGAGCTTTATCCTCATCCCAAACCTTTATGTTTTTCTTGATGAAACAGTTTTCCCTTTTCACAAAATAGCAAGAATGCTCATGTTTTTTATTGTGATGTAGAAGGAAAGAATTATTGTTCATTCTACCTGATATGCAATGCTCTTGAAAATATGTATATTTCATATTGACCTCATTTCGATCTAATCAATTTTGCAAAAACTAAATTTCAACTACATACTTTCATGATATAAATGATTGTAATAAATTCTTTTCGAACTTCTGTGGTTAATATCATTGGTTGTTGACAATTTTGCATTATTGTGTATAATCGTAAATCAATGGTTATCGATGATAAAATCAACGGATTTATTCTCAAATCATTTCAGGTATAGATATTTTTCCTGAATCTTAGGAATTCTAAAAGTGGCATAACTAAACATATTTTTGAGTCATAAAATTATATTGAACCCCTTACAGCGAGAGGAAGTCATTTATTTTTGCCTTTCAACAATTGGGAATATTTCGAATTTGAAAACCTTGAAGGTCTCAGGTATCGAAAATATATTCGTCCAAATATTTTAGGCAGAAATGTAGAGACACTGAAGGTTATGAAAGCCTGAGAATTTGATATGAATTTTGGTTTTTCTAGTTGGGAGAAACGACGAAGTCATCAATTTCAGATACATTCACTTTTTGGTGTGTCTATATAACTTAATACATGCAGGGTGTTTCATTGGAAAAAGGAAAAAATGGACTGTGAATAGAGCACCTCTAGGTGGTTTCGAATATAATATATTCAATGGTTCTATCGAATTTTATTAAAAAAATACAGACTGTTTCATCAATTTGTCTGATTTCTTTGAGTGGTCATAACTTACGAACCACGCAGAATATTTTTATATTTCATACCAACAATAAACTACTTATGCACAAGCGACCTAATTATCTGTCCCTTGGGAAATCCAGGTCCTGATTAACAAGACTTTGGAATCACCAAAAAACGCTCTGTATTTTCAATTTTTAAAATACGGTGTGATGTATTTATTTTTCATCTTTCCTTGCATTTCATATTTATGCAATTTGAGAATAAAAATTTATGAATAACTCTGAGGAAGTGCTTTTGAGCGCTCCTCCATTGGTGGAGCAATAATGCTATTACCTCAATTTTTTTATAGGACTTAAGATTCATGCTAGGTATATGAATGCAAAATCTTAGCACGATCGGAATTATATTCTGGAAATTATTCAAAAAATGAAATATGTCAAAAAGCAATATTAAAAAATATGCAATTCTATGGTTCACATAATGCGATCCTCTTGAAAATTCGCATGAACATTCAGTATATGAATCTTCATTCCCAAAAAAATTCACTCGAATCTAATATCTTGTTATTGAAATATAAAAATTCTTCTCTTTAATATTCCACAAAATAGTGCAGGAGGCTCATTATGTTTTCAGAAATATTACAAAAATTTAAAATTTAAAAATATTTAATTTTTTTTCGAAAAAAATGCGCATCTGAAAATACAAATCGACGTGACAAAGCGTTTCTCCCAATACGCTCTCATTTATTCGTTATCGAATTTATTCCATTTGTCTGTTCCACACTGTATAATATAGGATATACATGACAACAATGGATCGATTAATATTCAATTTCAGATCACAATAACATTTCAAATGGATGAGTATTGATTCATAAGTGTCATCTGAAGACTTTTCTTGGAAATATTGGAAGGGCTAGGTGTGTATATGAACCACGCATCGAAAGAAATGAGCTATATACGGATAACATAGCCCTTTCAATAATTCCAAGAAAATTTTTCAGATGACACTTATGAATCAATACTCATTACTTCGAAATGTTATTGTGATCTGAAATATTTGTGCTTTGCTCCTCAATTGATGAAATCGATGAAATAGTTTTTGATATGGAATGATTTGAAATTCTGGGATAGACAAAGGGTAGCATTCAGCCCTCAGAGGAAGAAATAAAAGAATAAAAGTTTACTTCTTCCTCTGAGAGTCAGCCAGAGTATCCAATTTTCGGAATTTCATAGATATTTTTTGTTTTTAAAATTGAAATATGTAACTCGAAAACGAAGCATCATACGAAAAATTATAAGGAATACTTTTTTTCCAAAATTGCCCAATATTCACAAAGTAAAATTCAACCGAATCAATTTCTATGGCGAACAACATCATACAAGTCTGAAACTTCTACCCGGTGTAAATTTTGAAAAAACGAGAACTGATGGTGTCATTCAAATCATTCAAAAATTAAATTTTCTTCTCAAAACCTAAAACTACCTCGAAAGTAAAAGTTTTCAGTTTCACCTCCAGTAGTGGTCGTGTTTAACATGTTAATGAATAGAGTGAATATTGAAATTCGAGTTAATATTTTCCTAATATAGTTAAGCAAGAGCCTATTGAATGTCGACGTTTTGGCTTTAATTTTGAATAAACTTGAATGAAACTAATCGAATCGTTATGTGAAGGCTCAAAGATGATTTATAGACTAAATTGGAGCAATAATTTTGTGTTTTATAGAAAAGTGACAGGACATTTTGGAATTTTGGAAGTCCATATTTCCAAAACTGAGACAGAACACCACTAGTTGGTTTCGCTAATGTTGTTCAGAAAATTTGATTTATTTGCTATTCGACCTATTTCTGGCAAAATGTAGGTAGGTCGTCCTGGTTTATACCAAACTTATCTTCAGCGAAATACTCCTCAGTTTCGGGAAGCTCGTCAATGGACGCCGGTGCTTGCATTCTGTTGTTGGTCCAAATATCGAATATGAAGTTGGTAGGTATCCAAAAAAAATAATATCCAGAAACCATAAAACGTAATTGAAGGCTACCCGAATTTAATCGTTACAAATTTGCCTTTACAGACAAATTAATAAGCCAAACTAAATTTTACTATATCGAAATGACTTCGAATAACTCGGCTGCAATTTACTATTTTATACATTAATATGTTTGAACTCAAGAAGGTCTAAAAGAATAATCATTTCTGAATTTTAAATTTATCGGAAAGCCAGATTCCAAAAGTTGAAAAACGTTAGTGAAGCTACAAAAAAACGGAACAATACACAGAACTAATCTGAAGGAAAACAAAACAGTCACTGACACCAAAATTTGATCTGATACCTACTGCTGGACCCCAAAATTTAAATAATCCCAATTTTTGCTGTGTTTGTGTTGCGTCGTAGCTCCGTCTTCGAAAAAATTCAAGAAAGCCCTGAGCAGGTGTTTTGATTCTATGGTTTTGATGATCCTCTTTAAATTTTGCATGAACATTCAGTATACCAATCTTCATTCACAAAAGCAATTTCACTCGAATCGGACCTCTTGTTATTAAAAATGAAGTTTCTTTTTTTCAGTATACCAATTGAATTTTCTATGGTTTTGTTTACACTAGGGACACAAAATTTTGCACGAGGCTTATAATGAGCATCTTTCATTTCGATTGGTTTCGTTTTATCAGAGATATTGAGGAACCAACATTTTGAATGGTCATATTTTATGGAACACTGTACGATTGGCTGGTCAACGAACTTTACCGAGGCATTTGGGACTCGAAATCACCCTGAAAATCTCAAGTCTCCAAGACATTCCCTTCAAAAGTTATCGTGCTAACGACCGGCCGGACAGACGGCCTCACGGACAGAATTGAATTTGACCACGAATTCGTCATCATGGAGTCGAAACGTATTAATCCTATTAATTTTTTATGTTTTTTTGGGGTGCTGAATCCGAATTTGAGGTTTGCTAACAAAATTTCGTGGCGGAACATAAAAAATTACAAACAAAGATGAAAAATCACATTCTTGGTCAGGTTTTTGCTCATTACTCGGAAACTATCAACTTTTCGTGAAGAACCTTTCCATACAAAATGAAAGTACATAAAATTACTCTTGAAATTTTGCATGAACATTCAGTATATCAGTCTGTTTTATGAAACATAAAATATGGCCATTCAAAATTTCTGTACCTCAATATCTCAGACAAAACGAAACCAATCGAAATGAAATGTTGCGACCATATGCAAGATGGTCATAATGAGCTTCATTCAAAATTGTGTGACCATAGTGCGAACAGAACCATAGAATATTCAATTGGAAAATTGAAAAGGAGATTTTTTTGTGATTTGAGACTGATAAACTGAATATCCATGCAAAAATTCAGAAGGATCGCATCATCGAAACCAAAGAATTAAATTTTTTTCATTTATTGAGTCATAGAAAACATCTCATTTTCAACTATAATTTGAGCCAGAACGGGTTGTCGCAGAAAAAGCTGTGGTACTATTATTTGTAGGAAATTTTATGTAATTCCATACAGAGCTGTGCCGAAGTCTTGTGCTTAGTGCTCGTGAAAGCACTTGAAGCACTTTTGTGCTCGTAAGCACTGTGCTCACGAACACTAGATTGAACAAGTGCTTAGTGCTTGGTGCTTCGTTAGTTTTTTGGCAGGGCTTAGTGCTTAGTAATTCGAAAAAGTGCTCCTAAGCACCGCAGTGCTCCCAAGCATTTTCAGAAATTACCAAGCACTAAGCTTTATGGAATCGTCGGAACATGAAAATGACGGACTTTCGCCTGATTGGAATAGACAAAGAACTAAAATATATATATATTTTTTTCGGTCCACCTCTATGGATATCTAAGTTGTTGAATTTTTTCTTTATTATAACTCTGGTGTTAAAAAAACGATATCGATGTATGTTATGGACTGGAACAAGTCTTTATGTTCTCATTATTATGACTCGGAGAACAAATTGTAATGTTGTATGGCGAATTTTTTGGGAAATAAATATGGAACAAAATTTTTTTTTATATACTTTTCAAGTTTTATAATCATTATTTCAAGTTTTTTATTGGCGAATATTCAAGTTATAGTCTATTCACTTAATGAATGATATAAAGAGCTCAGAAAACGTTTTTTCCTAGCAGACAGCATTTTTTTCTTACTTCGCCGCAAAAAAATTCCATCTAGTTTGTTGCCAAGACGTCATTGTCTTTCTGTAACTTTTGGAATTTTATTTTCTGTTTCGAGACCACAGCCCTTTCTTCCAATTTTTTTTATATGACGTCATGGTAATTTTATATTTGTCTGTGAACGACAATGTTAGACTTGCAGGCTGAGAGAAAACTATTGTCAATTTCAGTTGTGCCCAGTGCCCAGTTCAAAACACGATATCACTCGAAAGAAAAAATCAAGACATCAAAATCAAAATTTCAAACTAAGAGACATTTGGATGGAAAATACAAAGGTTCATTCAGAAAAGTGCTTATTGCTTAGTGCTCGTGTAAACGAATTACTTTCCAAAAGCGCTTGGTAATCGCGAGCATTCCTTAAAAAATAAGGGCTTAGTGCTCGAGATTCCGGAGCACTTTTCAATAAGGCTTAGTGCTTTGTGCTCGAAGCACTTTTCTTCAGTGCTCGGCACAGCTCTGATTCCATATTGTGTGGAAAGGTTTTTCACGAAAAGTTGATAGTTTCCGAGCAATAAGCAAAAAAACTGACCAAGAATGAGATTTTTTATCTTTTTTTTGTATTTTTTTTATGTTCCGTCACGAAATTTTATTAGCAAACCTCAGATTCGGATTAAGCAAAAAACAACACAACACCCTTAACGAGGACCCAGTACGCCACTGCCGCCTACGCTTATGAATTGATCCGTATACAATAGTTCGGTTACAACAAAAGCAGTACGCACGATCAGGTAGACTTAGTGCACGGCATACCTTGACGGTGATGGTATCCATCGTGCTGGTGGAGTCGAAGCCAGATAGAGACACGCGGATAGCTCCTTCTCCGTCTGACAAAACACCTTGCAGTTCGCAAGAAGTCGAGGTGCCAGAGACTTACCTTTAGTTCGTTGTCTTCGCTCGAGAACTTTGCCGTTTTGAGTGTTTTGACATTTTTATTCTTCTTTGTTCGGTTTTGATTTTTCGCTCTTAGTTCTTAGTTTGGTTTCGTCCGGGACCATCTTTTGTATAGTGTTTTTTGTTGTTGGTGTTTGTTTACCAAGAGGATATTGGATTTTTCACGTTTTACCGTTTGTTTGTATTTTGTACAGGTGAGTTGTTTAAACAGCAGTGACCTTTACTGTTGGTTCTTGGAAATTCTAAATCGGTCAATGATGGCATTGGTGTACTGATAAGATTTGAATATAATCGATTTTTTGATTGCGTTGGGGATTATTTTATTTTCGACGGTGACGTGAACGATTTTCACGGAAACACCTGAAGATTGATTTTGTCTAAATTCGACAATTATTACTAGGATAAAAGAGATAACTTCACTAAATATACCTTCATTCCTATTTTGCGCTTTTCATGGAAATAACCTCATACCTTTCGCCTAAATATCTGTAATTATCTCCTTGAAATAGTGTGATAGATCTCGGCTGTACACATTGACAGATGAATTTTATTTGTTTATCCGTATAGCCCTTCAACTTTCAAGCTGAAAGAACCAGGCACTGTGAAACTGTCAGTTAAATCGGTTGAAATATTCATAAGCCATTTAATATTCAGAAGAGAATCAGAACGCAAAGACTTGTGCTACCTTTTAATTTTTCGCTCTAAGTTCTTAGTTTCGCATGGGACCTTCTTTCATATAGTGTTTTTGAGCGCTCGTTCTACTTAAACGAGTGCTATATCGTTTTGCCCAAATTTCTATAATTTTCGAATTTTGAGTCGAAAGTGGTCTCAAACGATAGGGTTCGACTTCCTGATGACGAATCCGTGGTCAAATTGAATTCTCCGTGGGGCCGTCCGGGTCCGGCCGTGAGCACGATAACTTACGAAGGAATTGTCCTAGAGACTTGAGATTTTCAGGATTTATTTATTTATTTATTCTCATTTTTTTCTTATTTCAAAAATATATAACATTTTTTCATCTGAGTCTCAATATTTTCTATTGTTCCAACTGTTGATGAGCACAGAAAAATGGAGTTTCCTATAACAAAGGCAGTCTCCTTCCGTTCTCTCGTACCGATATTTTACATTCTATTCTAATCGTAACGAAGTGAATTTCAAATCTTTATGAATTTCAGTTCAGTTTCATACTATAGATCGTTTAGATCTTATCCGAGACATCCTGTATAATAAATGGCAATCGATACCTGAACAAAAAACCTTTTTTTCAAAGTATGTGGGAATTGAATTGTCAAAAAATATAGCTTTCAAATCCATTCCTTTTAATGTTTGTATTACGGTGCTAAAAGATAAGTTATTATTGAAGGTATCATTACGAGTCATTACTAAGCAATTTGCTAAATTTGCATACCCAGAACAATCCTTCTCGAGCGGCAAATCCTTTGGAATTTATGAGACTTTTGTCAAGTGCATTTGAATCAAGATTAAATAAAAAAAACGGACAGAAATTGTTTTCATTAAGTGTGTATAATATAACCCTTTGGGACCATTTCTTGTTTCAAACTAGTCTTTTGGCAAAACAGTACCTAAAGCACAGCAGCTAGTAGGTACTCAGTTCCCTAGAACTTTTCTCCAAAACATTAATTCCATTCAGAACGAACATCTCTCTGTTACCAGACAATCTCATCGATTTACTGAAATGATGAAATGGAGATCTTCCGAAAGACTCACCGAATTACTCGAAACGATATGATTAATAAGTCAATTTCCAGAGAAAATAGGTAGATCACAACAAAATCAAGACTTCTTTGACTGAAGCGATATACTCTCATTCGTAGATATTCAAATTTCTTGTTCCGAACACTTCGAAATATTTCAAGCAATTGAGACCATTATAGTCCACGGGCCAGCGCCTGTTTTTCGTAATGATTACAAACAATCTGAATATTTGTGAGTAGCTTCATTTTGACGAGACGCCCAACTCTTTCCTATACGAAAATTCTCGATAGTGAGGGCTAACACAGTATGGAGGCGTCAAAAGTGTTAAATGGGCGAATTTCCAAATTATTACTAACAGCTACTCATAAATTAAATCTTGAAACAATTTGATTACAAATTGAAAACAATAATTGTCCTACAAAAATGATGATTCTATCATTCAACATATATCAACAACTAGGTCTTAAAAAATCATTACTAACCGGCTGATTTTTTTAACTGTTGCTTAGCAAATACATATTTCCTTTATGAACTGGTCACATTGTCCTACAAATTGAGAGGTACGTTTTTCCCTCCTACCTCAAAAATTGTACCACAGAACCCACAATTAAAATGATTACTAACAATTGACAATTCCCGAGCGTAGGACTGGAAAAACGTACCACTCAATTTGAAGGACAATGTGACCAGTTCATAAAATAAAAATATTTGCTAAGCAACAGTAAAAAAATCAGCCGGTTAGTAATAATTTTTTCAGACCTAGTTGTTGATTTATGTTGGGAGTGGGGGACACTTTATAGAATCATCATTTTTGTAGGACAATTATTGTTTTCAATTTGTAATGAATTGTTTCAAGATTTACTTGATAAAGCAGCTGTTAGTGATAAAATTTGAACATTCACCCATTTAACACTTTGACGCCACCATACTGTATTAGCTCTCACTATCATTATGAAAAACAGGCGCTGGCCCATGGACTATTATGTTGGAACAAGATATGTATTTCTAGATCAATTTCGTCAAACTCTTGATGAAAAATATTCAATTTTTCATTTTGAAGGCGTATCTAGTTTCGAAACGAGAATCAATCTTCTTGTTTCAAAGTCTTTTGGTTTGGAGCAAGTTATTTGAGTGTTCTGTTTTGGTGAACGATCAAGAAATAACTTTTCTCAAGGTGAGATATTGAGTCCGTTCGGTTGAATTTGAAATGATTTATCTGAAAAAGTAAACTCTTCGCCGGGAATAATATTTTCGAAGAAATGCACGGTCTTCTTTTAAATATTTACTTTTTACTGTGTGGCTACATTGTCTTGATGAAAATGTTCTGTCCAGTCCCAACGGGTTCAAATGTTTTCGAAGGTTTTTTAATTTTAACCGAAAATATATCCAAATAGCCTTAACAGAGACAACATCTTGTTGTCTCTGGCCTTAATAAGATTCAACAATTTTAATCGATGGTACTCAACAACAGTGCACTCGTTACCAGACTTTCGTAGAAAGATATCATTGTTCACACACTTCAAACAGGAAGTGTTTAAAATGATATTATTAACTTTCTTACTCTGTAGGTAGGGTACCAAGTCGTCAAACCAAAAATTCGGACAGACCCAAGGGCGTAGCCAGGGGAGGGGGTTTGGGGGTTCAAACCCCCCTCGAAATGTTTCAGAGTTATTTTTTGTTGCAAAAATAATCTTTCATTTTGCTTTTAAACCAACTTATCTCCGAAAATCAAGTTAAAATTATGAATTCATATCAGCAATATGGATGATATTAATTTTTCGAGAAATAAGGTGGATGATGAGTTTCAATTGCTTTATGACGAAACCAAGTGTTTACTAGAAGCAAACGGAGGTAAATTACAGATGCCACGTATTGTCAGCAGGCAGAAGAACCGGTCAATTGCTCCAGCCTTAGATACAACAACGTATTTTAAAATTAATTTCTTCATTCCATTTCTAGAACATACTATCCAACAATTAACTGATAGATTTTCTAAACACCGAAAATTAATATCAGCCTTATCTGGTCTGCTACCCCAGAATTTTAACAGAGAATATGAATTAGGAGACGCATTATCGATGTAGTATTCACTACTCCCAGAAAAAAATATAAACGTAATTGAAGCAGAATTTGAAATATGGAAAATGCCAATGAACTCAATTTCAAAATCGGCATTATAATGCTTAGATGAGTTCAATCAGAATATGTATCCGAACATCTACATCCTACTACAAATTTTAGCTACGATTCCAGTATCTACTGCTACTCCAGAAAGAAGTTTTTCCAGCTTGAGGAGAATTAAAAATTACCTGCGCAATTCTTCTATACTAGCGAAACTAGATTGAATGGGTTGGTGCTTATGAATAGTGTGAAAATGGATGAAAATGAAGTGGTTGACCAATTCGCTATAGAAAAAAAAGACGGATAGACTTTAACTGAAGGAATTCACCATAAAAAATATTGTTTGTGTTTTCTCACTGTTTCATTTTTAATACCTATTCATATGTTGTTGGCACTATTTTGGAGTAAAACATTAAAAAACTCTATTTAGTTCAATGAAAGCACACATCCACACTAATTTCATATTGATTCATCCTGTAAGTATTGTTTGGGAAATAAATATTGTTTTTTAAATTTTTGTTTGAGTGACTAAAAATTAAATTCTGAAGCATATTTGAAAAATAGGTTTACCTAACCTAACCAGAAATATCTATGTTGAATATTGTTTCCGAAGTAGGAAAAGGATTATTGAATTCTTAAAAACAACAAATACTTGCTACAGAAAGCGACCCTCACAATTCCCGGCACCTACGAAGTAAATTGCCAAAATGTCAAAACCCCCCCCGAAACTAATTCCTGGCTACGCCCTTGGTTGGACAGACCATCTTGTTTGGTAAGACATTTGGGTCAAAAAGCTTGACATCTTAAATGGTTTAGAATTTTGTGTCTGATGTAAAATCGAACTTCTTCGATTATCGCGATAAATGCTGTTAAATTCTGATCTATATGAATAAAAAACCGCTATTATGTTAGCGCATTGCATTCAAACGATTGCACTAAAATTGATTATTTTTTTGTATTATGTTTTGGCGGAACAAGGTTTATTCAAGACAATATTTTCATACAATTAAAAGGAGATGAAAATCATTTTATCTTCGAACTGTGTTTATAGTGTATATAATTTTCTGTTAATTATGTCAATTCTGACGATCGAGAGATACTTTGAATGGTTTTTCGAAATTGAAATGATAGGAAAAAGAAGATTCCGATGAGAAATCGAGGATGAGTTGTCGAAGCCAGGAAGGGCATCAGTTTAATCAGTCGAATGGAGTCGTCAGCTGGAATTGAAGAAAAAACATACACAAACACATAAATTCATCAACATCACAAAATAATAAAACGATCTGAAAAAACAGGACTTCTTCTCGGTATAAATTTTTCGCTCTTTGAGTTGAACTATGAAAATCTTGATGAAAATAAATTAAACATATTTTTGGTGGCCAGAAACCTGACTTAAAATATCAGTTACTTTCAAAATGCAGTTGTAAAAATTCTTATACCCTTATTACACCATGCCTTTTTTTATGTCTATATTCGAGCCTTTTTCAGGGCTATTTGTTGGGTAAATTTCCCCCAAATGTGTCGCACTATTACACTATGCCTTTTCAAGGTTTGTTTTGAGGGGTTTCAGGTAGTAATTCCAAAATTGCAAATATTGAAGAAATTTATGTTTTACCATTGAGTATACTTGAGTATATTTAAACTCAATGGTTTTACCTTGAGTTTGTGTTTCGCTGGAATATTTTCGAAAGAATACCATGTTATCTGTTTTGATATGAATAATGATGCAAACAATAGAAGATGAAATTGAATTCGAAAGAATCACTTATAACTAATATTGCAACTCTAACTGTTATTCCGAAAAATAACAAAAAAAAGGGTTTTACAGGAGATAGGAGGTACACTAAAATGAACTTAATCATGCAATAAAAGCCATGAGTCTAAATTATTCTTATATAGGTAAAAAAGGTATGTCGCTTCATTTATTTGTTTATTATAATCTGCCCATTCTTAAATCTTTGAATGAAGATAAAGAGTAATGAACATATTTCTTATCGAGCAATTCGAAAGAAAAAATATATTAGATTACGCCAAGATATTAAATTAGACAGAAAAATTTTGTGTTATTGGACCCGACTCGACATTTCTACGAAAAGACTAGAAACGAAATCCCTACGTTTTAGGGGTGAAAGATAGAACTATTATATATAATATAGATAGTTCTATTTATTTGCAAGCCTGAAAAAGGCACCAAAATAGTCCCAGGCACATGTGCATTTCGTTGAAATTTCAGGCGGAATCGGTCAGGCCGACAAAAAGGCACAAAAAAGGCATGGTGTAATAGGGGTATTACAACTTGTAATACACATTACACTTGTATAACCATCATTTTAGCAACAGTGTCAAGTCAACATGTAACCTGTTGCGTTCTTTTACCATTGAGTTATGTGTTATGCCTTGTGATCACAGAGAACTGACAAATAGTCGAGAATTCTGAGAAATAATCTCGAAAAAACCTAACAAAATTCGTATGGCAACCCTGTGACTGTAGGACTTGTAAAATGTTTTCTTCATCTTCAATATAAACTGGTAATTTTTCATTGTTATAGTTTCATGCAGTTTCACCTGATGAGGCCGAAAGCTAGTAATTAGTTAATTGTTATGGTTATTTGGAAATTCCATACCATCCATACTGTAGACAATTGAGAACGCATGTAATTGGATTTCTCTTCATTCTGTGTCGTAATGAAATTAGTCGAAGGTTTGATTTCAAACTGAATAATACCTACCAAAGAAATTTGATATTTCGTGTCGGAACTTTGGTGGAAAGTTGATATTTTCAAGAATTCAGGAACTACGCCTTTTACAGTTGTAATTCAGAAAATCGAGTTTCAATTTCAGAAAAGGAACATGTCTTATTTCAGTATAGGAATATGTTATTCAGGAAGCAGAATTTGAATTGGAAATAGTTAATTTAACTAATATCTAATAATAATTCAATTTCAGAAAATGTTTTTCATATAGGACATATTTAAAGTATCTAAAGGGTTTTCCAATAAAGTATGTTTTTTCTGTGACGGGAAAAAAATGTGACATTTTATATCTCTTGACAGGTCATAAAATATGACTTTTACGAAATTACTTTTTTCCCTGTCAAAAAAATGATTCTCTATGTAGCCGGGAAAAAAGTAATTTCGTGGTGGAGGTTATGTGTCTTGCACTATTAAATGGTCGTTTTACCTGTCACAGAAAAAAATAGTGTATTATACACGGGAAAAATATTAGATTTTTGTCTCCCTCCGCTTCGCGTCGGGAAACAATATAACCTCGAGCTAAAATCTCATACTTTTTTCCCTTGTACAATAAATAACTATATTTTGATATTCAAAGAAAAATAAATGATCGGATGTTTATTTCATTATAAAGAAGAAGCTATGCCGTTAATAGTGGAAAATACCATCAGGCAAATGACCACCATAACCACGCTTACAGGACCATGTCCTTTCAATGAAATTTCCATAACCAAATCGCAAAGTGGCTGCCCTATGTCTCGATACCTCACGATGATTTCCATCCTTGAGGTCTTGAATCGACGCAGGGATATTGGCGTAGACCTTCTCTTTCACGTGGTCCCAAAGGAAGAAGTCGCAAGGTGTTAAATCACAAGACCTCGGTGGCCAATTGTGATCACATCTTCGAAAGATAACACGGTCCGGAAACTTTTACCGCAAAAGATCAATGGTTTTGTGGCTTGTGTCCAGATCAATACTATCCAATTTCGGCTATAACAAATCATTGATCATCTCTCGATAGCGCAATCCTGGGTTTTCTTCAACACTTTCGACTACAGCAGCAATATTCTCGGCTGTCCCAACAGCTCGAATTTTTCCACTAATTTCTTTATTGCGGTCCGACAAGGTGCTTCACGACGACCAAAAAATGTTCGTGTTTTACGAACCGTCTTTGCCAAATTTTAACCATTTTTATAATGAATTTTAATAATTTCAATGCGTTCTTGAAGCGTGTATCGTTCCATTTTTATTAATGGCGTAGTTTCTATTTGTCGAATTTCAAAAAATGACAGCTTCAAACGTGACATCTACCGAAATAGCGGGGTATTCAAAATAACACCTCTTATTGGAAATAAAACCCTTTACGTACTTCGAGAGTCGAGAATGCCGACGAGAACCATTATCATCATTTTGCGCCACCCATTTTGAATGAAACTTTGTCTCAATTTGAATTATGAATAACATACCTAATATTAGGTAAATACAGATATAATTATTCATACATATTTATTGATTCTGGGATATAGTCAACCAATTCTGAATTACAATTTCCTATTTCTGAATTACATTTTACTATATTTAATTTCAAATAACCGTTTCGGAATTTGAAGTTTTCTTTCTGAAATTCAAATTCCCTATTCTGAAATCTGAATATCAATTCTCACTATTCTTAATTACAATTCCCATCTTCTGATATTTAATTTGTTTCTCTGAGTTACATTTTACGTTTTATGAATTACAATTGGAAAATGTGTAGAACAGTTTCAAGTGGTTGATTCATTGAAAACTCACAACTTGGAATGGTGCATAAAAAGATTCATTTCGAAAGTGTGAATTAATTGGTTTTCTCATTTTTTTTCGAGAACTCAGTTTGGAGTGCTTCTCTTTCGTGGCAGTTTATAATATTGCTTTTAAGTGGTTTTATTTTTAAACGTAAACTACTCTGTTATAAACTTAGGTTATAACCAGTGTGTCGTTACACGGGCATCGAGTTAACAAACATTCGCAGGCTTGTCAGAATATTCGGTAGTTACAGTAACATTGACTTCATATTCGTAAGTCAATTAAATTTAATCAAGAATTATCGTTCTTCATGAATAAACGTGAGACAGCTTCTAACTCGTATGATGATTAACAACAGAAATCTATTTAGACATGCAAACTACATACATGGTGTTACAAAATAGTATGTCAAAACTTGAGGGGGTGAATCTACATGAAATAAGAAAAAAGGTCCGTAAAAGCTTCGTTACGGAGCCACGGGGTGTTGAAATTTCCAAAAAAATGGGTTTTTCTTCATAACTCCTGCAGTTTTTGAGATATTCAGTCCAAATTTGGGATACGAGCTATTTTCAACAGTCTCCGTTATTGAACGTCCTCAATCTTAACTAGAATCTACAGGGTGTTTTATCTTCCGGAGCCATATCTCTTTCCTTTTCCCTCTCAAACTTTTTTGCGGTAGGCCACTGGTCAGCGTGAAATAAATTTTTGATATTTCCGGTTAATTTAAAATCTTTTTGACACTAGTAATTTTTTTGTATCTCTAACCGTTTTCGAGAAAAGAATTATTGAACGATTGTATGCTGATATTGAATAAGCTCAAGTTGAGTCTCAGATGACGAGCTATCAAAATAAAAGCAAACTTTGGGCAAACCTGAAACAAATAATATGTAATTTGTTTCGTTTAGCGAATAACATATAATCGTTCAATAACTTTTTACTCGAAATGGTTGAAGATACGAAAAACTTACATGAGTCGAAAAAGTTTCTAAATTGAACGAAGATATCAAAATTTATTTTACGCTGACCAATGGCGTACCGCAAAGAAGTTTGAGAGGGAAAAAGGAGACACGGCTCCAGAGAAGAAAACACCCAATTTAGGTCGTGCAATGATGGAGACTGTTTAAATTAACTCGCATTCCAAATTGGGACTGTATATCTAAAAAACTGCAGGAGTTATGAAGAAAAAAAAATTTTTTTTGTTGAATTTCAACACCCTGTAGCTCCGAAACGAAGCTCTCACGAACCCATGTTTATATGGATTTATTTTCTTGAAATTATACGTAGATTCATTCCCTTAAGTTGTGATATACTATTATGTAACACCCTGTATACAGGGTGTTTCAAAATAAGTTGCCCAAACTTCATAATCTTCATTCTTAGATGATTTTATGACATAAACTTCCTATGAACTATGGGTATCTGACACATTGTTTCTGAGATACAGGGTGTTGAAAATGAAAACAAATTGGTTTTTCGAAAATATTTGCGATACCCCACACGATATTTGCTTGCTTTTTGCTAAGTTATGAGTACGCATCAAAAAACACATTTTGTTAAATCAAAAATTATTTTCAATTTTCACCAGTACAGACTTCTGGCCGAATAAATTTGTTGAAGAAAATAGTACGCCGATGCTTTCTTTCAAATTTGAAATTATTTTAGTAAACACCACATAAGTCACAGTGAGAATGGTATATTGAGTTTTTTACCTGCAAGGAATACTGTCCGAGATAAAAAATGAAATGCCATTTCATGTAAGAAAATTACGAAATTCTTTGATTACTTCCAAAATCGTCTAGACACAGATGAAGACAGCTCAGTCCCTTCATTTTCATTTTTTGGCAGAGGATAATCTACACAAGATTAGAAATACTCATTACTGGGAACAATTCTCTGTAAATGTATAAATTGGTATTGAAGCAATTGTTGTTTATTTGGTTTGACCTTTTTTCTACCCAGTTGATAACGTTCACCAATTTTGTTGGAAGGTCTCCATTATGAACAGAAACGGGATCTTATTTACGCACGACTTTTTTTTTGAAAACCGGAACTCAAACCAACTCTCAAAATTGCAGAACCTTAACTTAATCCGTGCAAAATTAATCGTGATCACGACTGGATTGACAGAATTTTCATTGACCACAAATTCTTCTTCAGTCAGTCCGACCGAGTCATTTGAGACCATTTCCTGCCCAAAATGCGTAAAATACAGATATTTGGGCAAAATGATGGAACGCTGTCCTCCTAGGAACCCAAGCTCAAAAACCTGCATATAAAGTTATTGCAAAATTATTGGTTTCTTGAGTTTATGTTGATGTGATCTAGTATTCGTTTCTATGAAGTTTCATCTAAAATGTTATTCTTAACTAGCGGACCCAACAGACGTTGTTCTGCATACACAAAAATTCATTCAATTCGATCCAGCCGTTTAGTTGCAGAATAGATGAATAACCTATATAACGACTACAGCGCCATCTGTTGATCTGATTTGTGATCTTAAACATACGGGAATCGGAAAATCCAAAATACATTCATACATCATAGGTTTAAAATTTGTAAAATATGGCATAAGTAAAAAATTCTTGTTTAATATGTAAGTTCATACGTTATTTCTGATTAAAATTTCGATTCACTCGATAGTCGATGTAACTTCACTTTTTGTCCAAATGTCAAAGTCATTATAACCTATAAATATGTATTCTATGACTGCTTGATTGGTTTCTGAACAATTTTTTTGGAAATATTTTGTTGTATAAACCTTGCCGTAGCAATTATGAACACAACAAGAAAGAATTATCCAATTTGGTGCAGTCGTTTTAAAGATATTGCATTTTGACGGTAACCATAGATCTTGTTTTATAAATATAGATAATAGTATATTTTATTATAAGGATTAAAAGTGCATCTTTTTTTACGAGCAATATTTGCAGTATTGCAGTTGCGAGGCGCAGCCGAGCGAATGCAGAATTGCGAGTTAAAATAGGCACTTTTAATCCGAATAATATATACTATTTTTTCTCCAACCAAGTCAAAATTACAATAAAATTGGTTTTAGTGAAAAATCGTTCATAATTTGGTTATGAATTTGAACACAGAATCATGACAGTGATTGTCAAGTAGACTTCAAATGCATTTACTTTTAATCCAAGGATTAAAAGTAGCGTTTTTAATCCTAGGATTAAAAGTGTTGCTAAGCAACGAGCAAATTTTTGTACGGTCAGAGAATTTATGACTTTTGCACCTGAAAATAGTACAGAAAAGTCAACATTTTTGATGGTTGGAGAAAAACACTATTTTATACAATAACATAATCTCCGGAGATCCTATCCTGTATTGTTTACAAACAAATATGGAGCAACATCGATATACATATTTTGATTGATTTATAAGTAGGAAATGTAATAATTAATGTAGATTTATTATTATTTAATGAATTTCAGTTCGAACATTCATAATATTAATACATCGCCTTGCATACATTACCATCTTCATGTTGAATTACATCTTTGAAAATTCCAACACATTACCACATGCCTACTGGCACAGTTTTTTTCTAACGTCGATTTTTTATCATTAAATAATGAAACTATGAAGTTCATGCTTAAATAACTTGACCCGATGTATATCATTAATTCTTTGGGTTACTTCATGTCAAATTGAAAGTGAGAGTTAGCTGACCATTTTGTCGTTTTTTTTATGTAACACGAGGAAATTGTTCATTTTGTTTTTTGTTGAATTGAGATTTTATGGTTATTTCATTGAACTAGTTGAATTTTGCATGAATTGTTGCATCAGGTGTATCGATTGACCAATAGGTACTGATATTGTAAATAGATGGGCAGGGAGGGCAAAATTCTTTGTTTACTGAAAAAATCTCGAGAAGTATAGGAGCTTGAAGAAAACTGATGACACATTTTTTGATTCTTTTTGAGCTCTCGTTCTACTTAACCGAGTGCTATATCCTTTTGCCCAAATATCTGTAATTTTAGAATTTTGAGCCAAAAATGGTCTCAAACGTTAGGGTTAGACTTCCTGATGACGAATTCGTGATCAAATTCAATTCTGTCCGTGGGGCCGTCCGACCGTCCGTTAGCACAACAACTTTCGAAGGGATTGTCCTAGAGACTTGAAATTTTCAGGATGAGTGCGGGTCCCAAATGGCTCGGTTAAGTCTGTTAACCGAATCGTAAAGGATGTTCCATAAAATATGGTCATTCAAAATTTTTGTTCCTCAATATCTCTGAGAATACAATCCCACATGGCTGGGTAACGTTCGTTAACAAGCCAAATCGTACAAGGTGTTCCATAAAATATGGCCATTCAAAATTTTTGTTCTCCAATATCTCATAACAAGCCTCATGCAAAATTTTGTGGCCACAGAGTGAACAGAACCATAGCAAATTCACCTGAAATATTGAAAAGAAGACTCTTTATATTTCCATAAAAGGATATCCGATTCGAATTAATTTTTTTACTTAAATGAAGACTGTTATACTGAATCTCCATTTTAAGAGGATCGCATCATCAGAACCATAGATATTGATTTTTGTAAATATTTATTCTTCATATATTTCATTTTTTAAATAATTCCCAGAATATAATTCTGATTCTGCATTTATACAGGGTGTCCCGGGAAGAATGCGACAAACGGAAACCATGAATCAAGGACATCAAGGAGGACTCGCAACAAGAGGTTTTAATCGTTTGAGGGCCTTCGTTTGGGATATACAGGGTGATATTCATTTTATGGCTGAAATTTCATAGTTCAATAACCCTCAAACTATCCGACCGAATTATTTCAAATTCGGAAGTTTTATCTCTCTTTACAATTGCCATCTTTAAATATTTCAGAAATTGAAGAAATCAGATCCGGACTTCAAAAATTTTGGATTTTTTTATTTTCATGAATATTGAAACACCCTGTAGGTGAACACTATGTTTTTATTTTATTTTCGTTACCACAAAAAATCAATCAATGAGAAAAATTCAAAATCGCTGCTTGGCACGGTCATACAGGGTGATCAAGAAGTGAGCAAAAAATATTATTACCTCATGAGTGAAATTTCAAAGTTGATTAACTTTTGAACTATTGAACTGAACTATTTCAGATTTGCAAGTTTTGTCACCCTTCACGATTGCCATCTTACAATATTTCAGAAATTGAAGAAATCAGATCCGGATTAGCAAAATTTTGGACTTTTATATTTTCATGAATATTGAATCACCCTGTAGGTGAACACCATGTTTTCATTTCATTTTCGTAACCACAAAGAATCAATCAATGAGAAAAATTCAAAATCCCTGCTTGGCACGGTTATACAGGGTGATCAAGAAGTGAGCAAAAGATTTCTCGAACTATGAAATTTAACTCATAAGTTCATGTTCCTAGATCACTATGTATGACAGTGCCAAGCATAGATTTTTAATTTTTCTCATTATATGATTCTTTATGGTTACTGAAATGAAAAAAACATAATGTTCACGTACAGGGTGATACACTATCAACAAAAATTGAAAATGTCTAAAATTTTTCTAGTCCGGATCTGATTTATTCAAATTCAGAAATATTGACAGATGGTAATCGTAAAGGGCGATAAAACATCCAAATTTGAAATCGTTCGGTCGAATAATTTAAGAGTTGAAGTTTGAAATTTCACTCATGAGCTATTGCTTATTGCTCACTTCTTGATCACTCTGTATGACCGTGCCAAGTGAAAATTTTGAATTTTCTCATCTATGAATTTTTTGCGGTTACGAAAAAAAATAAAAAACATAGTCTTTACCTACAGGGTGTTCCAATATTCATGAAAATAGAAAATCTAAAATTTTGCTAGTTCGGATCTGATTTCTTCAATTTCTGAATTAGTGAGAGATGGCAATCGTAAAGGGTGACAAAACTCCCAAATTTGAAATAATTCGGTCAAATAGTTCAAGAATTATTGAACTTTTAAATTTCACTCATGAGGTAATATTTTTTGCTCACTTCTTAATCACCCTGTATGACCGTGCCAAGCAGAGAGTTTGAATTTTTCTCATTGATTGATTACTTGTGGTTACGAAAATGAAATAAAAACATGGTGTTCACCTACAGGGTGATTCAATATTCATGAAAATAGAAAAACTCCAAAATTTTGCTAGTCCGGATCTGATTTCTTCAATTTCTGAAATATTGAAAGATGACAATCGTAAAGGGTGACAAAACTTGCAAATTTGAAATAATTCGGTCGAATAGTTCAAAAGTTATTCAACTTTGAAATTTCAGCCATCAAATGAATATCACCCTGTATATTCCAAACGAAGGCCCTCAAACGATTAAAACCTCTTGATGAAAGTCTCCCTGATGTCCTTGATTCATGGTTTCCGTTTGTCGCATTCTTCCCGGGACACCCTGTATATTTTGTATCAATCTCAAATCCCATATAAAATTCTGAGTTAATAGTCTTATTGCTCCACCAAATAGCGAGCTTTCAAAAGCTCCTGCTCAGGGATTCTCTTAAATTTTTCCTGAATATTCCGAATATAGAAAAAGATCCAGCATATCTCTCATACTTTTCGAGTTACGAATGGAAATTAAGAAATGGACATTTTCAGTAATACCATTGAGTTTAAAAATACTCAATGGTAATGCCGAATAACTTGCTTGGTGTAGAAATATGAGGTAAAACTTAAAAGGTACATACGTCAAAATTCCTTCATGCAATCAAAAACTATGACCGGAAAACATCAAAGATAGACTTTTTCGAGTCATTCAGATATCCTCTATTATTACTCTAGTATTACTCGTGATTCGTAGGCGGGTCATGGTTCGAGTGAAATAGGGGAGAATGGGATACCTGAATGACTTGAAAAGTTCTGTTAACTGTTCGATTTTCCAGCCATAGTTTTTGATTGCATAATAGTTATTTATGTAATAAGGATCATAAAGACGATCATTATGGTACAAGTCGTGAATGTTACACGGCGTCTGCCATAATGATTGTTAATGATTCGTATTACATACAACATTTTATCTGATGGCATTTATATCAATACATTTTCGAAAAATCAAAAACTGCATTTTCGACATGTCACAATGACATGTTTTCCTTATAGAATTTCATTATGGTACTTAGTACCATAATGAATTCATTATGGTACATGTCACAATGACGTGTTTTCCTTATAGAATTTCATTATGGTATTCAGTACCATAATGAATTCATTATGGTACTAAGTACCATAATGAGCTTCCTTATGGTACTTAGTCCCATAATGAGCTTCCTTATGTCATCAAAATTGAGTGACAACGTTGTCATTATGACATGTCGAAAATGCAGTTTTTAATTTTTCGAAAATGTATTGATATAAATGCCATCAGATAAAATTTTGTATGTAATACGAATCATAAACAATCATTATGGCACACGCCGTGTAATCGGACTCGGCTACGCCTCGCCCGATAACATTCACGACTTGTACCGTAATGATCGTCTTTATGATCCTTATTACATAAATAACTATTATGTACCTTTTTGAAGAGCTATGAAAAAAAGAAGTTTTTCCTTACATTTATAAACCACCTTCATAATATCTCAGGTTATCAGAATTTTTATTGAATACTTTTCCGCAAGAAATGAGGATCTCCTTAGCTTTGAAAAAAATTTTCTTCGAATATTAAGAGTCAAATCGTTTCCACAAAATTTATTATTTTTCATAACGAAGCAAAAAAATTCAAAAACGTTGAAAAATCGCCATATCTTCCGTAACCATGAATTTTCGGACCACGCATTACTAGACGCATGTCGCTGCAAAATGACCTCTAGTATATACCCTTCGATGTTCGAAGGATCTCACCGAATTACCAAACACACTGTTTATTTCAGAGAGAGAAGAACAGAGATGAATGCATAAGTCGTAAATAGAGGAAAGAGAATATTTTCCTTCCTGCGAGAGCCAATGTTTGAAGCTAAGATGGAAAGTTACCTTTTCTAATTTTCCTATCTGTATTGGAAAGTAATCACTGGGAAAAACTTCATGACATTGTTAAGTAAAAAAGATGATTGGAAACGGGAATACACCGACTATAATCTCAAAGAAAATACCGTAAAATGGTATACAGATGGTTCCAAAACCTCTACAGGAGCAGGCGCCGGGATATACGGGCCAAGCACCAAGTGTGCACTGTCGCTGGGCTCCTATATGAGCGTCTTTCAAGCGGAAATCTTAGCTATTGAAAGAGGTCTAGATATAAATCTAGAAAGAAACTATCAGAAGTGTGATATAGCCATACACTCAGATAGTCAAGCTGCTATTAAAGCACTGAGCTCCTACGTCATCGATTCTAAGATGATCTGGGAGTGCCGGAACAAACTCAACGAGGTAGGTAAGAAAAATAAGGTCTTTTTAATCTGGGTTCCCGGCCACTCGGGAATCGAAGGAAACGAAGAGGCCAATACACTTGCCAAAGAGGGCGCACAAATGTCACTCTTTGGCCCAGAACCCTTCTGTGGTATATCTAAATGTACCTATAAGAAGGAGTTTCTGGAGAAGGAGAAAGCCGAGAGGGACAAGCTCTGGCGGAATCTCCCAGGGATGGATCATTCCACTGAGATCTTGGTAAGAAGCAATTGCACCTCCTCACTGGCTTTCTTACAGGACATTGTCGCCTCAGGAACCTGTTGAGGATGGGATTATCGGACACTGACGAGTGTAGGTTCTGTGGGGAGGAGGAAGAAACCCCCATTCACCAAGTCACGGAATGCCTTGGCATTACGAGCCTGAGGAAGAAATGCCTTGGACAAGAAACTTGCAAGAGTGAGGAACTAGCCTCGTTGAAGCCTTCACAGTTACTAGATTTCATTAGATCTCTGGAACTGGAAGGCGAGCTGTGAAGGCTTGGCCAGAACAGCTCTGTAAGGGGGCACAATAGACCTTAAGGTCGCAGTGAACTGTAACCCCTCTGTAAACTATCAACTAAACTATCAACTATCTGTATTGGAAATATGTCAAACATCCATTTCTTGAATACTATAGTTTCATTTGTAGGTATTAGCTGTAAAGTTGAATTCATTACCCTGTTTCTCTCCATTTTTATAGGTTTCTCTTTCGAAACCTCCATGTAATTATAGGGCGAGCCCGAAAAATCTTTATCGGCCAAGTTTTCCGGTCGTAACAATTAGTTCCCATGTTGCAGCAACTGTTTTACGCTTGGACGGTATTGGAGTACCATTACATACTCGAATAACAACCCTGAAACAGGATTTCCTGTCTTTTCACGCCGTGGTCCCTCACACGGCGAAAGTTAAAATCGATATCCGTCCATAATAACTCGATAAAACATTTTATTGTTGCCTAGAATAATGGACTTAGCCTTTGGGATTACCCTACTTCCACTGAATGTATGCATGTATATTGTCCGTAATTTGAGTTCCTCCAGTCTCGGAAATAAGGCAATTATTTCGCGTCTTATGGGAACGAGGACGTTGCACTCAATTTTCACTGATTGCATTGTCATTTGGAAATTTAGACGTACGGGGGAGATGCCACACATAGCTATACTCGATGTTCATTGTAATTTGGATCTGTTCGAGTAAGATTTATCATAATATACCGTAATTTGGGGATACTTTGTGACTAGTGGGTAACTTTGTGACAATACGCAAATCGAAACAAACTGCCCAATATTTTCCAAGTTTCGCGCGCATAGAGAATTTTTTCTGTCGCCGGGCGACAGCACATATCTCAGCCCAATCAAATATATCTTCATAAGTGTGGTAGGCCTCTTTAGTAACTTGTAGACTACCATTAGAAGAGCATACCGATTCTGTCGATTTTTTCAAAAGCCGGAAACTTTCGTCTGCACAGCCAAATCTGAAATATTGTCAGTTAAAATCGTAAATAGGTTCATTTGCTCCTGTAGTTATCATATTATATTCGAAATTATAGTCAAGAATCATTGATTTTAATATCTTTTTTTCGAAGAAAACAAAAAAAGTTCGCAGCATGGGGTAACATTGTGACATGTCACAACGTTTTCCAAATAATCACAAATGATTTTTTAAAATTTTTTGCATGTAGACTGCGACCAAAATCTTGCCAGAATGCCTCAAACATATAAGAGACGCTTGGGAGCAAGAGCTTACAGTAATCCCATGTTGCTGAAAAAGCTGGTACAAGATATTTAAAAAAAGGCTGCAGAAAATTTAAAAGCAGTATAAGCTTTTTAAGAGCAACGAATAATAAAGAATTCCTTTTTGCCACAAGTTGAGGATTTTTGCGTGATTGACTACTGGCAATAAATAAAACAAATTTTGAAGGAAAAGAGAAAAAAAGGGAAAAATTTTCATTACAAGGCTTACCTGATCACTTAGAAATTTTGTAATCCCAGGAAAATTTTGCAGTTTGTAAAATTTGTGAGTGTGTAGTTTTATGCCTACTCTCATTCAATCTTAATATTAACTCTTATTTCAGCCCATTACATGTTTTCGTTCTTGTTCAGAATATTAATTTTTGTTTTCAATGAAAGTTGAAGTTAATTCATGTTTTTTAATGCAAAAAATATGAGCACATACTTTTTTTTGATTTTTAGTAATTTTATACTCAAAAGGCAGGGGTTCTATTGTGCTCTGATTCGAATAATGCTTTGTCACAATGTTACCCCGAAGCACGGGGTAAAATTGTGACAATTTCAAATTCGAAAAAGACTATATCAAAATAATTTTTTCAACAATATTATATTCTCATTGTTTACCGAAAGGACAGATATTTACTGTGTATTTTTTTCACCTTTTATCTGCTCAAGAAGTGTTTAAAAATGTGTGAAAACCTCAAAAACTGTCACAAAGTATCCCCGTTTTACGGTATTATAATAATTGTTGTTCGTTTAGGTCCTTCACTTGTAAACTTCTATTATTCATTCCTTCCAAATAGTTGTTAGTAGACTTTTTTTATTTCACTCAATGTCTAACAAAAATGAAATTTTACGTTTGACTTTCGAGAGTTTAAGTAATCAAAATAATGCTTAATTTTTTTAATGATTATATTGATTAATTTTGCGCAAATATTCTGAGAATACGTATTCTTTATATTTCGACAATTTTTTTTTCAAGAATTTTATACATCAGGTTCAGCCGAAATATCTTGAATTGTCTCAAATTTATATTTTTAGGGAAGTCAGCATAAACTGAAAAAAAAAGAAAAGCCCCGAGTAGGAGCTTTCGAGCGCTCATTCAATGGTGGAGCAATAAGACTATTTCCTCAAACTTTTATATGGGACTTGAGATTGATACCCAATATATAAATGCAGAATCTCAGCACAATTGAAATGATATTCTGGAAATTATTCGAAAAAATTAAATATGTAAATAGTAATTAATTAAAAAAAATAATTCTATGGTTCTGATGATGCGATCCTCTAGCAATCTTGCATGAACATTCAGTATATCAGTCTTGATTCACAAAATGAATTTCAGTGGAATCTGATATCCTGTGATGGAAATATAGAGATTCTTCCTTTCAATATTTCAATTGAATTTTCTATGTTTATGTTGACACTTTGGCCACAAAATTTTAAATGAACATTCAGTATATCAATCTTCATTCACAAAAGAAATTTCACTCGAATCGGATTTTTTTTAATGGAAATATGAATTTTCTCATTTCCAATTGATTTTCTATGTTTATGTTAACGCTTTCGCCACAAAATTTTGCAAGAACATTCAGTATATCATCAACCTTCATTCACTGAAGAAATTTCACTCGAATCCGATATCTTTTTATGGAAATATGAAGTTTTTTTTTCAATATTCCAATTAAATTTTTTACGTTTCTGTGTAGTACACTATGGCCACAAAATTACGCATGAGGCTTATGATGAGCATCTTGCATGTGGAATGTCATTTCGATTGGTTTCGTTTTGTCTGAGATATTGAGCATAAAAAATTTTGAATGGTCATATTTCATGGGACACCCTAAACGTTTTGGCTGATCAACGAACTTAACCGCGGCATTCTGGAACCGAACTCATCCTGAACATCTCAAGTCTCTAGGACAATCCCTTTGAAAGTTATCGTGCTAAAGGCCCGGACGGCCACGGACATAATTAAATTTGACCAACGATTCATCATCAAGGAGTTATACTCTATCGTTTGAGACCATTTTCGGCTCAAAATTAGAAAATTACAGACTTTCACGCAAAACGATTTAGATCTCATTCAAGTAGAACGAGAGCTCAAAAACGTTTACATGGGCAAATTTCTAGTATTTTTTATGAGTATTCAGAATTCAAAAGGTACTAAGAAATGCATAAAAGCATCGTAAGCCTAAAAATTCTATGCGAACTGTTAATTTTTTAATTGTACAGCCTATATTTCACTTTCCTAATCGGTAGAGCTATTTCTTCTGATTTCAAATATATGTATTTTATTGAGGTTATCACTTGCAATATTGTATAATATTCTATATTATTCTGAACCATTTCCTTTCGAATAATATTTCTGCACATATATGTAGTTTATTCTAGTCGTGAGGTAAGAAGCACAGACACATTTCATCAGTAAAGTCATGTTATCAAAATATTTTGTTACTCTTCTATTAGACTTGATGATAATTTCAAAGCGTTCCTTTCCAAAATGAACGTCGAAATCATGATGATAAATACCGAATACAAATAATATCTCCTGAAAATAATCTTACCATTTCCCTATGTTACGCCTATGCACCACTTGACAGCACAGGACAGAACCGTTGACAGCGAATAACAAAAGGGTTGAGTCATACAATATACAATGGGTCTCAGTATATCCTTTTCCGTCAACAACATTATAGTCCAGTCAATTTGTGCTCAAAAGAACCCCTATTACCCCTAGCAGGAAAGTTCTGGGGTAGTTTTGATTTTTTCGATTTTTTATAGTTTTTGGGGTGCTGAATCCGAATCTGAGGTTTGCTAACAAAATTTCGTGAGGGAACATTGAAAAAAATACAAAAAAAGAGAAAAAATCTCATTCTTTGGCAGTTTTCTGCTTATAACTCGGAAACTATCAACTTTTCGTGAAAAACCTCTCAATACAAAATGAAAGTACATAAAATTTCCTACAAATTGTAATACCACAGCTATAGTTTTAAATGAGGTATTTTCTATGACTCAATAAATGAAAAAAACTTAAATTCTATGGTTCCGACGATGCGATTTTCTTGAAATTTTGCATGAACATTCAGCATATCAGTCTCGATTCATAAAAAAAATTCACTTGAATCAGATATCTTGTTATGCAAATATAAAGATTCTTCTTTTCAATATTCCAATTGAATCTTCTATGGTTCTGCTCACACTATGGTCACACAATTTTGCATGAAGCTTATTATGACCATATTGCCGCAACATTTCATTTCGACTGGTTTCATTTTGTCTGAGATATTGAGAAACAAACATTTTGAATGTTAAATTTTTGTTCCTCAATATCTCAGACAAAACGAGACCAATCGAAATGAAATGTTGCGGCCAAATGCAGGATGCTCATAATAAGCCTTATGCAAAATTGTGTGACCATAGTGTGAACAGAACCATAGAAAATTCAATTGGAATATTGAAAGAAGAATCTTTATATTTCCATAACAAAATGTCCGATTCGATTAAATTTTTTTTTGTGAATCGCGACTGATATACTGAATGTTCATGCACAATTTCAAGAGGATCGCATCATCGGAACCATAGAATTAATTTTTTTTTATTTATTGAGTCATAGAAAATACCTCATTTTCAACTATTATTTGAACCAGAACGGTTTGTCGCAAAACAAGCTGTGGTAGTACAATTTGTAGGAAATTTTATGTACTTTCATTTTGTATGGAAAGGTATTTTAGGAAAAGTTGATAGTGTCAGAGTTATATGCAAAAAACTGACCAAGAATGAGATTTTCATTCTTTTTTTGTATTTTTTTCTATGTTGCGTCTGGAAATTCTGTTAGCAAACCTCAAATTCGGATTCAGCACCCCAAAAAACATAAAAAATGAAAGAAATCTAAACTACCCCAAAACTTTCCTGCTAAAAGCACAATTCGACTGCATTATTATACGAAGTCAAATAGCTTTAAGTTCCTTCCTGGTATTCTTTATTCAAAGGGTGATACCCAGCATGAGAGCACGCGTCCGGTGTAAGTGTTTGCTGCTTTTTTTGCAAGCGCGTTATCTTTCTCATTTCCCTCAATGTTCTAGGGACGAGTACTCAAACTAGAACTAAAGGGTTTTCCAATAAGAGGTGTTATTTTGAATAGCCCGCTATTTCGGTAGATGTCACGTTTGAAGCTGTAATTTTTTGACATTTGACAAGTAGAAATTACGCCATTAATAAAAATGGAACGGTACACGCTTCGAGAACGCACTATAAAAATGGTGAAAATTTGGCAGAGACGGTTAGTAAATCTCGAACATTTTTGGGTCGTTGTGAAGCACCTTGTCGGACCGCAATAAAGAAATCGGTGGAAAAATTGGAGCTGTTGGGACAAGTTAGTAATGTGAAGAATAAACCCGTGCACGTCGCTCAAGAACAGCCGAGAATATTGCTGCTGTAGCTGAAATTGTTGAAGAAAACCCAGGTTTGTCCATTCCTCGTCGTTCTTTGAAATTAGGAATTCCACAAACTTCATTACACCGTATTTTGCATAAAGATTTGGGTCTTAAGGCTTATAAAGTTCAGTTAACAAAAGAACTCAAGTCAGCCGATTATCAAAAACGTCGTGTCTTTGCTGATTGGGTCGTTGAAATGCACGAAAATGAACCGAAATTCCATAGAAAAATCATCTTGGCCACCGAGATCTTGTTATTAAACACCTTGCGACTTCTTCCTTTGGGGCCACGTGAAAGAGAAGGTCTATGCGAATAGCCCAGCGTCGATTCAAGACTTCAAAGATGGAATTCCTGAGGCTATCGAGAACATAGGGCAGCCACTTTGCGATTTGGTTATGGAAAATTTAACTAAAAGGATATGGTCCTGTAAGCGTGGTCGTGGTGGTCATTTTCCTGATGTTATTTTCCACTATTAACGGCATAGCTTCTTCTTTATAATGAGATAAACATCCCATCATTTATATTGAAAAATGGCAATTTTCTTTGAATATCCAAATAACACCTCTTATTCGAAAACCCTTCTTCGACTTCGACTTCTTCATATCAACAAAAAACCGTGAATAATAAAATAACTTATATTTGTTTTATTTTTTATTAATTCAATGTTGAATTAAGTTTTCAAAATGAAGTAGTTCAATCCAACTTCAAACTCAAATCATTGACAATTAATATTCTCACATCTTCACTTTTATCAGGAAATAACAATCATTCTTCTCGAAATCATACAATTTCTTTGCCTGGATATAGACTATAGAGCTATATGCTATAGAGGTGATTTCATACATAATCAATAATTCTCCTAGCCTAGTTCTGTAATGATCTGCGTGCTGTTATTAATACCCCGGCCTATACAATCTTTTCTCTACCTGGAAGTTACTGTGTTCAACCAAGTGTTCGCGAGATTGGTAAAAATGACAATAATATTCCTTCCTTTCGCGTTTATGGCAAACTAGGTTATGCAAGTTTGGTCGATACACAACTGGAACGATACGATATTCTTGTATTGCTTTGTGAATTTAAAGGAGTTAATTAATTATTTCGTCTGTTGCCAGTATTTTTGAGCGCTCGTTCTTCTCAAACGAGTGCTATAGGTTTAACCGAAATGTCTGTAATTTTCGGCTCCAAATTCCAACTGGGGGACGAAATTTTGAGGCCACATGAAAGATCCTCATAATAAGCTTCATGCAAAATTTTGTGGTCATAGTGTTAACAGAACCATAAGAAATAGGGATGTTGACTCATGTTACGAATTCATATAAATTGAGGTTTTCCTCATAGAAGGAAATTTTTGCAATCCTAAAAAACCATTTTAGTGATCTTATTATTCTCGTTGAATTAAATAAAGCTGATTTAAATTATATTATTTATTATCAACTATCACGTGACTGCGAACGCCAATCAGAGGTAATCCGTATAGTGACGTCAAACTATCCGTATTGTCATTGCAAATTCGAAGGTTCGGTGCTCAGATCAACAAAATACATTCATAGGCCGGGTTCCACAAAACTCCAATCACCTTGATTATTGAAATGTCATCATTTCTCTGCAATTTTCAGTTCATTTTTGACATAAACCATCGACTTACTTCAATATAAACGATTTGATTGCCAATCAAGCTTTGTGAAACCCACGGTTCTGTGACTTGAACCATAGTAAATATATATATATCATATCTATGATTCGAACTTACGAAGTTGAAAGCTGAAAAAGAACAGAATACCTAGTTCGTTACAAGAACGATATTCTACAATTTTCTTTATAATGGAAATAGGATTCATCAAGGGTAATAGTAGTAACTTTTACCGAAGATAAATTCCCTTATGGTCGCAAGTTTCTTTGCTGAAAACAAGGATTTTTGTGCTAAAAACGTGAAATTGTCTTTGTAAGTAGCAGACTTTTAACTCATATTTATTATTACAAATAAAAGAAGCACCTCATTCAGCATTTACAGACCGGCCTATTCATTTTGAAGGCTTAGATTGAACTTTTCCACAAGGAATCAGGCAAAATCAGTTCGCTTTGACAGAAGTCAAAGTATGTTCACTGTATTATGACGTAATCATCAGAACGTGACAAAATTGAGCATTTCCGCGGAAATTTTGAATTGTCTTTTCATTTACTCATTTTTATTGACAACTACTATATTTTTAAGGAAAAAGTAATTTTTTCATGTTTGTATAGGGTTCATTTAACATTTAAAATAAAATAAATTCCAAAAAGTAGTCAACATCCCTATTCAATGGGAATCATGAAAAAAAAGAATCTTTATATTTTCATAATAAGATATCCGATTCGAGTAAAATTTATTTTGTGAATGAAGATTGATATACTAAATATTCATGCCAAATTTTAGGGAAGATCGCATCATCTGAACCATAGAATTAATTTTTTTTAATTATCGATTTTTTAAAAATTTCATTTTTTGAACCATTTCCAGAATATAATTTCGATCGTGCTGAGATTTTGCATTCATATACTTAGCCTGGATCTCAAGTCCTTCACAAATTTTTGAGGTTATAGCATGCACTAGACCACCGGGGTCAGCTGGCTTTTCTTCATTAACGAAATTACAAATCCTGTCAAAAGTCGAAATTCATATTTGGAACTTAGACATTGACGTGCTGTTCTGAATTTAATCAGGTTCGTATAACCTAGGGTTGCCAACTCTGAACTATTGAAATAAAGGACACTCTATATCTCTGAAAGGACATCAACAATTCGAAAACCGGGGACGGGTAAGGATTAGCAAAAAAGTAGAAAATTTTATGGGTACATAAAAAGCTTTGAAATATGAGTTATCTTTTAGGTTAGGTCAGGTTTTTTGTGTGAAAAAGTGGTTTACTCAGTTTCTCCAAGATAAAACAAAGAGTTACTGAAAACTTTATTAAAAAAATATAAAAAAACGTAGTCATTGAAAACAAATATGAAAAGATTAATAATGTTAAACATTTCTGTTATATCTTTGATAACTGATTAAAACAACGTCTGGTACCTAACTGAACTTTATTGTTCTTCCAATCAAGGTGGTCATCCCCACCTTACAAGAGGTGCGCATAAGAGCAATATATGAACTACATTCAATATGTGACATCTCCCTTTTTTTACAAATTCAGAATTCATATACAGGTAAGTAAATTCTAATTTAAATTACTATTTACAAATTGTATTTACAGGTTCTTAATCATTAAAACTTTTCAAATCAATTGTACATTAATTTGTCTGGTTTTTTTATTCTTCTACCATATCTAGAAAATGAGGACTTTGTATTATCCACATCTATACTTTTTGTTTCATTATCTGAATTATCTTCCATTTCAAATTTACAATTTTCAATTGTTCCAGAAGTACTGGCGACTTGTTCATTTTTACATTGAATATTTTCATCACTATCAGTATCATAATTAAATGTTATATTATTATACATTGGTTTTAAATAAATTCTATTTCTTCGTTTACACTTATCAGAATTTTCTTCTTGTACAATATAAGAATCAGTGTTATATTTATCAATAACTGTACCAGGTATCCATACATTATTTTTCTTTATATAAATTTTTTGATTTTTGTATAATGGTTTCAAATTTTTTGTTTTTCTATCATAATAAATTTTAGATAAATTCTGTTTTTCTTTCATGAAATCCTTTTGTTTCTTTAGGTTTATCTTCTTATGAACATTCTCAAAATTGGGTAAAAAACTTCTTATTTTTCTTCGAAACAGTAATTCTGATGGTGATAAAATTTTATGAGAAATTGGTGTACTTCGATATTCTAGCAGTGCTGCATTTATATCAGTCTTGTCAAAATTACATTTTCTTACTAAATTTTTGATTGTCTGGATGCTTCTTTCCACCATGCCATTCGATTGTGGGTACAATGGACTAGACTTCTGATGATTGAAATTCCATTGATTAGAAAATTCTTTGAATTCATTACTCGTAAATTGAGGACCTCCGTCAGAAAACAAAATCTGAGGTATCCCATGTATGGAAAAGATATTTTTTAAATGATTTATAATATTACTGCTAGTGGTTGAAAGAAGCTTTCTCAGTTCTACATATTTCGAGAAATAGTCAATTACAATAAGGTAAGTAACATTATTCAGTTCATATAGATCAATACCAACTTTTATCCATGCTTTTTCAGGTATAGGATGAGGCTTTAAAGACTGTTTGAAGTTATTTCTAGAATATCTGATACATGTTGAACAACTCAAAATTAAATTCTCTATATCATTTGACATGCCTGGCCAATATATCACATTAAATGCTCTCAATTTGGTTTTTGTGATTCCTAAATGGCACAAATGTAAAATTTTCAACATTTCTCTTCTGAGTGATTTTGGTACAATTATACTATTACCTCTATACAAAACTTCATTAATTACAACTATTTCATTTCTATCATTCCAAAAAATTTTTGTGTTTTCTATACATTTAGATCTTGTATGAGGCCAACCAAATTTAACATAATCCATCAAATTTTGTAACTGTGGATCTTTTTTAGTTTCCATTCTGAATTGTTCAAGTTTATTTTGACTAACTGGAAAATTTTCAGTTAAAAGATTCACTTGAGCTTCATATTCATTTTCTGGTAAAATTTGTTCATTATTAGAATTAGGTACATTTATTCTGCTCAGAGCATCAGCTATATACATCTGTTTACCTGGTTTATAAATCAAATTTATGTCATACATTTGTAGATCTAACAACATTCTTTGAAGTCTCATTGGACATTTAACTAGTGACTTTTTGAATAATCCCAAAAGAGGCTTATGATCTGTTTCTACTGTTACTTTTTTACCAAATATATAATGATGATACATTTTACAGCCATACACAATAGCAAGAAGTTCTTTTTCTATCTGAGCATACGCTTGTTGTGTCAAAGTTAGAGATTTAGATGAGTAAGCTATTGGTTTACAATTTTGGAGCAATGCTGCACCTAGTGCATATTGACTGGCATCAACAGTTATAGTAATTGGCAAATTAGGGTTGTAATATTGTAAAACAGGAGGTGATATGAGAATTCTCTTCAATTTTTCAAAAGCATTTTGTTGTTCAATATCCCACTGAAAATAATTTTCTTTCTTTAAAAGTTCTCTTAGTGGTTGTGTTAAATCAGATAAGTTTGGAATGAATTTGTGAACATAATTCAAAATTCCTAAAAACCTTTGAACTTCATTCTTATTATTTGGCACAGGATAATTTTTAATTATTTCAATTTTGCTCTCATCAGGTTGTATACCATTTTCACTTATTATATGACCTAAGTATTTGATTTTGCTAACATTAATTTTACATTTACTTCTATTAAATTTAACTTGATTCAATTTTGCACGTTCCAGGACAAGTCTCAATCTTTCATCATGTTCTTTTTTATTCGAACCCCAAATTAAAATATCATCTATATAAATAGCTGTACCTTCGATACCTTCAAAACACTCTAGCATTTTCCGCTGAAAAACTTCACTCGCACTCTTCAAACCATAGGGAAGGCGAAGAAAACGATATCGTCCGAAGGGTGTGTTGAAGGTACAAAGTTTTGAGCTTTGCATATCCAATTGAACATTCCAAAATCCGTTAGCAACATCTAAAACTGAAAATACTTTAGCATTACTTAAATCTTTTATAGTTTCTTCAAATGTTGGAATCTGGAAATGTTCTCTGTAAACAGCTTTATTCAAATCTGTTGGATCGATGCACAAACGAAAATCACCGTTTGATTTACTGACAATAACTAAAGAGTTAACCCATTCTGTTGGCATTGTTTCCCTTACTATAATTTTTGTTTGACTAGTTTATCTAATTTTACTTTTAATTTATCTCTAATACTGAATGGAACTTTTCTACTTGCATGTACTATAGGTGGAATATTTTTATTGATTTTTATTGAGTACTGTCCTGGAAGGCAACCAATTCCCTCGAAAACTTCTTTATATTCATCCAAAATATTTGTTTCTACATAACTTAACATTTTAGCAACATTCAAATCATTAATTGTTTGGAAACCAATTATGTTAGGTCCATTATTTTTCACAAAATGAAAATATATATTATAAGTTTTTTCTTTGAAACAACAATTCAAATATGCACCACCAATCACATTTAAAGGTTCACCAGTATAAGTACGTAATTTACCTCTATCTTTTTTAAGTCTAATGTTATTGAAATATTCTTTATATGTACTATAAGAAATGATATTTGCTTGTGCACCAGTATCAACTTTAAATTGTAAATTATAGTTGTTAACCAATAAATTCATAACCCATTCTTTAGCATTTTTATTATTACTTACACAACCTAAGAATAAATTGTCTTCATCGGAATCTGAATTTTCTTCTATGTTGTGGATGTTTCGATATTTCTTGTTTCTGCATAAATGTGAAAAGTGATTCATTTTGTTGCATACTCTGCATTTTCTTCCATAGGCTTTGCATTGTCCTGGTCGATGATAATTTCCACATTTTCCACAAACAGTTTGTTTACGTTGATGATTCGGCCATGTTGACTTTGATGAAGAGGTTTGCGCAGTTTGGTACTTTGGAGAGTGCGCTTTGGAATTGTGATGATCGTGTTGTCTAGATTGTTCTGTTCGATGTGATAAGGATTTTTTGTAGGCGTTTTTTTGTAATGAATTTATGTATTCATTTTCTTCGATTTTCAAGGATGGAAAATTGGAACAAATGGCTTGTAAATGATTTTTTGACGTTTCTGCTGCTTTGCAAATTTCCATTGCTTTCAACAAATCCAAGTTTTTAGTACGTAATAGTCTTTCTTTGACTGCTGCGTCCTTGATTCCCAAAATTAATCTGTCTTTTATGAGACTATCTGTGAGAGTTGAAAATTCGCAATACTCACTAAGTTGTCTCAAGGAAGTTACGTATTCATCTACTGATTCGTTGTGTTTCATGTCTCTTGTGAGGAAAATATGTCTTTCATACGTAACATTTTTCGACGGCTTGAAGTACTCATCGAACTTTTTCAGTACATCTAGGTATGATGATGATTTTTTTGGTGTGTCGAATTGGAATGTGTTGAATATTTTCAGTCCCTTATCTCCAATGTGATTAAGCAGGAGTGCACATTTTACTTCTTCGGATTCTTCAACTAGTTTCGATGCTTGCAGGAATAATTCGAATTTTTGTTTGAAGAAACGCCATTCTTCTGTTGGATCGCCGTTAACTTCCATCGTGCCAGGTGGCTTCACTTTTTCCATTATTTTTCAACTCCGGTATTATTTTTATATACACAAGAGTTTTTATGAATATTATATGACGAGATGTATTCTTATTTTTACGAACACTTTTCTCTATGGATATATTTTTTTTTATTGAACTACCGACTGCGCCATGTTATATCTTTGATAACTGATTAAAACAACGTCTGGTACCTAACTGAACTTTATTGTTCTTCCAATCAAGGTGGTCATCCCCACCTTACAAGAGGTGCGCATAAGAGCAATATATGAACTACATTCAATATGTGACAATTTCAACTCAAAACTGAACTAAACAATTTGCTTTTCGAATTTATTATTAGTGTTTTGGATGGCGTATCATGATATATGGTAAATTTCGAAATTACATGTGTGGTATTGTGGTAACTTGAATGGTTTTATTTATATTTTCGGATTTTAAAGGACATTTGCAGTCCTTTGACACCTTTCAAAAGGGCAAAGGACATAGGTTCAGAATAAAGGACTGTCCTTTGAAATAAAGGACAGTTGGCAACCCTAGTATAACCTGTAATAGTAAGCGAGGCTAATTCGGTTTGTTAATTTCGAAGTAATTGTCTCTGGAATATTTGCCCTATGTTTCTCAATATGTATTTGTTCGATAGCTATATCGATCGTATTTTTGACTAGAAAAAGTAGGTAATTAGAACCATCAATTCGTGCAGAAAAATTGAAACTTTCCACTCGTGAAAGAAGTTTTGTTATATAAATAAGATTTTCAGAGAAAGCTCACGAATTCATTTTCATACTGAGTCAACAATAAGAAGTGTTAGTCGAGGTGGTGTTGGAAAGTAGTAACAAGCATACTAATAACTTAACTGATTCTCCTAACGGGCACAAGATTTAATAACTTCAGAGTGGTGTCCAGGAAGCTCAGAAGCAATCAGTATAATAATAATTATAATATTTTCAGCGAATTGTGACCATGAAAAATGATAAACACTAACCATTCTTTCTGATCTTGAAGAAAATTTTTCTCAATAAGTAATGTATATTTCAGGAGAAACTCGACGAACTTGATTCTGACAGAAGTTGAATTTTCTCATCTCAAAACCGTTTCCAATTTTCTGAAAGCCTCATACAAAGAGAAAAATTGTGAGAATGAAAATGATTTATGTATTGGTGAAACTGAAAATACTGAATAGACCTTAATGAACATAATTAATTCTTTCAAAAATGAAGAACTTTCACCATTTCACGATACCGATGTTCGATTTGAAATTTTGTGTCTGAATGTGAATTGAAACCACTAACAATGCTCCGAACTGAAATTCTGGCCATAGCGAAATGCGCTCGAGTATGTCTGTCGAGACAGAACTGACTTTGCATTCACTCTGCTGATAGTCAGCTGGTACTGGTACTACTGAGGCAACTGTTTTTGAAATTTTGAATCGAGGACCATCTGGAGCTGTAAACAATCCCTCCAAGGTAGTTCTTGTTCTGGTATCTGCTCACTAAGAGGGAAATGAGAAAGCCAACGTCCTTGCAAAAAAAGATCGGACACTTCACTGGACCAGTGCCCTCATGTCGAGTATCGCCCTTTGAATAAACAATACCAGAGGCCTGTTGCACCAAAATATTTTGCAACTTTTCACTTCGCACTTTGCATTCTGACAAATTTCAAAAGTGAGAATTAGTTATAGTCTAAGAGCCCGTGAACCCCAGACCTTCGTTATTTTATAAAAGCTGAAAAATTTGTCTACGCATGCTCCCAACACAGGTAAGAACGATGGACCATTATGAAATTTGGGTTACCCTGGCTTTGGCAGGTAAACGATATTAAACGGGTGTAAAATACTGATCTAATTTCGTCAAATTATAAAGTGTGATTTTTTGATATTACCTTCAGAATATCATTAAAAATCACGTCATTCATTGCCAGACACTTACTATAGTGGCAACCCCTTGCCAGACACCCTTAATGTTCATAAAATTATATGTAATACTACTTACGTTATAGTATAAAAGCTGATTTTTATATATGATACTTGGGTAATAATAAGATAATGTTTCCTCATTGGCCAGACATTTTTGATAGTGCCAACCCTTTGCCAGACAAGCTTGTAGTTTAGCTGCAGGTGCGAGCGCGAGACAGTATTTATGAGTGGGTGCGAGTGAGACGGCATGATTATACTGACTTATGCAAATACATTTTTTGGTACAGATTTATATAACTAATAATTTTAGTGAATCTCAAAAACATCTGAAGGAAAAACATTCGATGCTACAACTAAATTAAATTGTTAATAGAATAAATTAAAATTTTTAACAATTTTATTTAGTTGTAGCATCGGATGTCTTTTCTTCAGATGTTTTTGAGATTCACTAAAATGATTAGTTATATAAATCTGTACCAAAAAATTAATTTGCATAAGTCATTATAATCATGCCGTCTCACTCGCACCCACTCATAAATACTGTCTCGCGCTCGCACCTGCAGCTAAACTACAAGCTTGTCTGGCAAAGGGTTGGCACTATCAAAAATGTCTGGCTAATGAGGAAACATTATCTTATTATTGCCCAAGTATCATATATAAAAATCAGCTTTTATACTATAACGTATGTAGAATTACATATAATTTTATGAACATTAAGGGTGTCTGGCAAGGGGTTGCCACTATAGTAAGTGTCTGGCAATTAATGACGTTATTTTTAATGATATTCTGAAGGTAATATCAAAAAATCACACTGCATAATTTGACGAAATTAGATCAGTATTTTACACCCCTTTAATGCCTTTTACCTGCCAAAGCCAGGGTAACCCAAACTTCATAATGGTCCATCGTTCCTAACTATGTTGGGAGCATGCGTAGACAAGTTTTCAGCTTTTATAAAATAACGAAGGTCTGGCGTTCACCGGCTCTTGCTCTATTATGTTGCACAACATTTCTACCAACATTTAATTTCTGCGGAGTTCTTTTCACTATGCACTTGACATTCCACATTGTATATTTCAATTATGAATGCGTTTCATGCAACTTAATTCATTCGAAAAGTGAAAAGTGCAAAGTGATAAGTTGCAAAGTATTTGGTGCAATAGGCCTCAGGAATGAGCATAAAGCTATTTGACTTCGTATAATGTTGTTAACGGAAATGACCATACCGAGACCCATTGTATGACTCATCCCTTTTTTTATTCGCTGTCAACGCTAGGTACTGTCCTGTGCTGTCAAGTGGTGCATAGGCGTATCATACGGAAGAGCTAGGATTACTTTCAGGACATACCATTTATATTCCGTATTTCTCATCATGAGTTTGAAGTTACAAAAGGGGTTTTCGGAAACTTACTCGATTACCGACTTGGGTTGAATATTGACAGATAAACAGTTCATTTTCTGTCAAAAATCAACCCGAGTTATTTGTTTTTTGTCGGCCTTCAAAAGTGTCCACCACCATGTTCTGACAATGAATGTCTTTTTGGCTCCTTCATACCCTGCGATTTTCTCAAACTTCTAAAATCGGTGCAAAATTATGAAAAAAATTAAAACTATTAGAATTTTGCGGTTCAGCATATAACCGTCAAATTTTGGTGTCGTTGTGTCTGTCTTAGTTCTGAAAAAGTTTCAAAATTGGCGGTAAACACCGAAAAACAAATGACTATAGATCTATTCGTTTAAAAAAATTTTCAATTTTTTTATGAATTTCAATTATTCATAAAGCTAAAACAGTCTTAATTAGGTTTCTAATTTGAAGAAAGCTCAATTATCTAATACAAAAAATAATTTATTCAACAATACAGAGTTAGAAATATTTGTTTATCCTTTTTTCTATTGAATGAGGCGAGGATGTGAATTTCAGGTTACCTTTTACTCGCATCATATAAAAAACAAAAAATATCCTCCAGATAAGTTTTAGAACTAGTGATATAATTTCGAGGCATATATTTATAAAAACTTAAGTTATCACAACAATTTTGTCAATTAAAGAGTAGTCTTCATCTCCCTTTTACGAGTGAATTGGAACTGCATCCAATTATATCCTATATTTCTTTCCTATCAGTCAATTATCCTCTATTCTGACACTGGCCTCTTTGCCTTTTCAGTTTTTTCTGCTCTCAATTGCTTCCTCTGGTGCAAAAATTGAATAATGAAATATTATTTGATCACCTTCCTATGAAATGGTGTGCCTGTAAAAGATTTTCAATGTTTTCTTCACCTGATCAAAAATGTCTGGAAAATACTTAACCATACTTTGTTAATCCTTCTCTCCATACTTCTTGTCTAATGATCATTTTGTTCCTTTTTATACTTTTTATCGTATGTTGACGAATAAATACCTATTATAAATATCATTTAATTCACTGCAGCAGCTCTCTTCATTTCCACAAAATGATCGATAATATCAGAATACATTTAATCTTCGGAATAAGCCACATTAGATAGATACATTTTCCTTCTGCAGTTGACAAGGGTGAATGCCGAGAACTGATATGTTTCCACATATCGTCCTCAGTGAATATTATTTAATTATTTAATATTTATAATCTCAACTCAACAAATAATTTGATGGATAAATCAACTCCAACACTTGAAAAACACCAACATCTATCGTGGAAACCAATTCAGAAATGTTTGTTTATTTTCAACACTTGACGTTAGGTTAAATCACCTGTCACTCTGTCCGCTGTTCCTTCTACGGATCAGGATTCAGGAACAGTAGGAATAGTACCGAACAGTTCCGAACTTGTCTGTTCCATGCGAAGCGAACGGGTGGGAACAAAAAAGTACAGTTCCGAATAGTTCCGAACTGCGACGCGAACAAACCTATTAATTCATTCTGTCATACAGAAGAACATCGTAAGAGAATATCTCACTTTCATACAGATGCTTTTCACTATTCTATACAGGGTGAGTCTTTGACTTGTACATATATTTTAACCGTATATTCTTGGGGTCGAAAGAAACACTTTTTTCCTCTACCATTTTTTCCGATTCGGCCTAAATAAGAAGATATAGCCCTTTTTTGTTTTCAGAATGAGCTATGCCGCCACTGGTAAACTAACCACTGAATTTTTGCAAGTACGAGATATAGCATTCAAACCTTTGAAATAAGCTATTGTATCAAAGAAACGAGTAGATATACCATTCGAAATTTTCAAATAAGCTGCTGTATTAATGAAAGAAATATGAACTTACTTTTTTAATACCAGTTGTATATTTTCTAATGCAATGATTGATTCATCCAAAATTTTGCTAGTGATGAAAAGCAGAATAATCTCTTCTTGATGTACACTTCATTTTTGATTATATCGGATTAACTTTTAAACCACCTATTTGAGCTATAGCATTCATTTCCAATATCTCTTGAAATCTTCCGAAATCAAAACAACTCAACCATAACACGCATGACATTTCACGTTCATAAACACACTTGGGCGATTGAATTTCAAGGGGTGTCCGCATGGTAAAGTCACAGACACGACACTAGATTCTTTGACATCGGTGTTCTGTGGTCAGTTTGTTTTTCAAAATCATACGACTTCATGAATAATAACTTATTAAGGTCATTTTAGTAGTAATAAATATGATGAATAAATGAGAAATGAATGTATTCTAACGTAATGTGAATTTGGATCAACGTATGTCAAAGCTCAACGAAACAAAATTGCAATAGGTACTTCGAAAGTGGTGTGGAAATTTGCTTGAATAGATAAGGATTTACACTGAAGAAGTATAGAGGTGAGCTTATTCATTGTAACCCCATTTTTAAAGAAAATCCGCCGGTTCTCTTACCATTCATCATTACAGATAACAAATTCTCGAATTATTCTTGAAATTTGTCAAAGTGACCACAGGAAAAATTGAATTCTGTGAACATTTCCGACAGAGTTGCATTCAGCCAAAGTACCCAATTTTTCGAATTTTTAAGATTTTTTCTTTTTTTCAACATCGAATTACTCGGAATTTTGTAGTCGGGAAAGATTAATCATATTCATGAAAAACTATGTTTCAAAAATCATTTCATTTGAAGGAATCGTTTGCGAGATATTACTGAAAATTTATGCTATTCATGGATTTTCAACAGCCTGTATCTTTTTAATCAGGCCGAATCGGAAAAATGGTAGAGGAAAAAAGTGTTTCTTTTGACCTCAGGAATCTACGGTTAAAATATATGTACAAGTCAAAGACTCACCCTGTATATCCTCTTGTATACATCCTTGGATCGATGCTGAAAATACATGAATTTAAACGAAAAAAATCAATAATGCGATCTACCCGAATCTGATCAAATTCAATTTTCGAATATTTCGTTGAAACCGCTGATTATTCGATTACAATTCGAACAGTTCAGATTATTCTCAAGCTATAACGATACAGCCAATTAAATCTTCGATTAAAAAAATTGTTCAATGAAGATTTCGGTTGTTGAACACACTTTCGAACTTATCAAGGTCTTCGACCTAAAACAATGGAATCTCGAAGCCTCAAGAATCGTGATTCAGAGGAAAAAACTTAATTATCGCTAATATTGTAATTGTTATTAGCAGAAACGGAAGTGTTAGAAAAATTCACGAAGGTTATCTGATATACGTGATTTGAATGGCCCGAAGAATGAAGACATGATGGGATTTTTCAGTTATTTCAAAATCATGCGATCTCCGCAGATATACAGGTTGTTTTTTTAATGTAATGGCATGAAATTGCTTCTGTGAGAACGCTGATATGAAGAAAGTAAACTAAAAATTTGAGACAATCTTAAAACCTTAAGATCAAAAGGTAGGATCCATTTGAAATCATTAAATGTTAACTCAGAATCTTCACTGAAAATGTCCACTAGACGGGTCTCACTTATTATTATTAAATCATTTATAGCTATAGGCTTTCCAGAATGTAATGAAAAAATTTAAGAAAAGCCCTGAGCAGGAGGTTTTGAACTCTCGTTCTTTGGTGGAGCAATAAGATTATTACCTCAAATTTTATAGGCTATTTGAGATTGATACCAAATATATAAATGCAGAGTGTCGGCTATCGGAATTATACTCTTGAAATTATTCAAAAAATGAAATATGTTAAAAAATTAATAATTGAAAAAATTAAATTCCATGGTTCTGATGATGCAATCCTATTGAAATTTTGCACGAACATTCAGTATATCAGTCTTGATTCACAAAATTAAATTCACTTGAATCGGATATAAATATGAATGAATTTTATTCGAATCGGATATTTTTTATGGAAATATGAATTTTCTTCTTTTCAATACATATTTCAATTGAATTTTCTATGGTTTTGTTTACACTATGGCTACAAAATTTTACATGATGCTTATTATGAACATCTTGCATATGGCCGCAACATTTTATTCGATGGGTTTTGTTTTGTATGAGATATTGAGGAACAAAAATTTTGATTGGCCATATTTTATGGAACGCTCTGTACGATTTGGCTGGTTAACGAACATAGCTGAGCCATTTGAGAACCGAACTCACCCTGAAAATTTCAAGTCTCGAGGACTATCTCTTCGAAAGTTATTGTGCTAACGGCCCCACTGACAGAATTGAATTTGACCACGAATTCGTCATCAGGGAGTGGAACCCTATCGTTTGAGACCATTTTCGGCTAAATATTAAAAAATTACATACATTTGGACAAAACGATATGACACTCGTTTAATGAGAAGGAGCGCTCAAAAAATAAAATACTCTTTTCAGTTCTCTGTGGCGTTACCATAGCGCCCGTTGAATACTATCACAGAACACATCATAGTATCACAGATTCTATTACACTATGCATTATCTTTCGAGCTTCTATGATTTGAATAACCAATTGCTGAGTAAATGTTACTCAAATGTTTAAAAGTTACTATGATTAATTTGTTATCGTTCTTCTTGAAATTAGGACAATTTTATTATTCCTGATGGGATACTCTTATGAAAATGATAATCATAGTTAACGGGTGGTATATTTTTTGTTACAACTAATTTTTAAAATTTCTTTTATGAATATGAAGAAAGTAGAGATAGATTTTTTTCACCAATAGTCACATGAAAGTCACGAACTATAATGCATTTTCAACGGTTGCTATGCTAACGCCAGCCTACTTGAAATTTCATAGTGAACTGGAAAGCAGGAAGAAGTATTCAATTTTTTTCCTTGTAACTTTCAAGAGAATATTAACATGTGATACATTTTTTAAATCAGCAAAAATTTTGTGATGATGGAACTTCTGACTATAGCTTACATTAGAAGAATCGAAAATCCTACTCATTTCTCGAATATCGCTGGAGTAAAAAAATCAATCATTTTATATTTGAATTACTTTTAAAAAAATGCCTGTAGAATGTAACAACGGATTTCGAATCCGAGCTCAAACAAGCGAGTTATTCAGCATCATTGAAAATGACAATTTCTCAATTTTCATTCATAACTCAAAATCTATGAGAGACAGGCTGGAACTGTTTTCATATTCCGATGAGTCAGGAAAAAATCCCGAAAATGTGTTATCAGTTTTCTGCTAGCTGCTATAGTTCCCGAGATCCCTTCAGTAGACACAGAATTTTGCCCACCCTGTACATATCGAACGGAAAAGACTGAATACATTCCTAATTATATTCATAATTTCGATGGAATTATTTGTTTTAGCAGGAAAATCATTACAAAGGAGCCAAAATTTCATTTTTAGGTGACAGTTCGAGTAATTCGAACTCTTTGTCGTAGGCATAAACCAAATTCAATTGTATTGTAAATATCATCATTCAATTCGAAAGCATTTCAGCAAAAGCTTTTCTGACTTCACGGCGGTGCTTTCTTCAACCTTTGAGTGCTCGTTCTACTTAAAAGAGTGATATATCGTTTTGCACAAATGTCTATTACACTGCTCAACAATTGATAGGGATCACTTACTTGTTCTAAATTTATTTCTGAAATTTTCGCTCCAAGATTATAAAAGTCAGATATCAGAGTATTTTCAGTTGATAATATGGTTCACTTGAGAAAGGAATGAAAAAATGGAAAGTTGGAGAGAAAAAAGACTTTATTAGGAACACTCAAAATTCTATGTTTGAATAACATAAAAATTTTATGATGAAACCACAAGAAGGCTGAAGTTTCGGTTAAGCTAGTACCTAGTTGGTCCCCCACGAGCTCGTCTCAAGCATTCTACCATACGAGGAATACTTTCGATCAAACGATTTATAACATTTTGGGGCAAATTCGTCCAAATATCCCGTAAAGCGTTAGAAAGGTCCTCCAGGTTATTGATCGGTTGTTCTAAGGTTGACAATTGTCTAGACATCTCAGACCTGACATGTTCGATGCAATTCATGTCTGGAGAGCGAGCTGGCCAGTCCATCCTATCAATAGCATGAGTTTCTAGCGCTTCATTAACCAGACGACTACGGTGTGGACGGGCATTATCGTCAATTAAAATGAAATTCTCGTCCACGACAGCCGCAAACGGAACAATTATGGGTTCAATAATCATATCGTGATATCTCTGGCTGGTCGTGGTGGTGTTCTGCAGAACAATCAACTCTGTGCGTTGGTTCAAACAAGTGCCTCCCCATACACATATAGAACCTCCGCCAAAAGCTGTTGTAGGTACCATAAACTGTTCTGCATACCTTCGACCTCTTTCCCTCCAATCAAGAATACGTCCATCGGAGTTGACCAAACGAAATCTAGACTCATCCGTAAAAAAACATCGGCTCCAATCTTCAAGTGTCCAATTGCGGTGCTCCTCAGCCCATTGCCGTCGATGAATCCGCTGTTCCCTATTCAAACGGGGATGTTGTACCCTCCTACGTGCTCTCAAACCACGAACATGTAGTCGTCGTCTTACAGTCTGGTTCGAAATTAGAACTCCTGCTGCAACTCTCAGTGATCTATTGAGCCGCGACGCCGGGTAAGTGGGATTTCTCCTAGCATTGAGGATCAAAAGACGATCTTGGGCAGCTGTTGTACTGCGCTGCCGACCTCCCCCATGAACATAAGCTACTGAGTCGTTTTGGATGAACCTATTCCAAGCCCGACTCACGACACTTTGCGAAACATTCAACCGCCGGGACACTTCTCGCTGGGACAAACGTTCCTGTATCCACCGTATGATTTGGTCCAGTTGCACAGGAGCCAAACGTCTTCTCGGCATGACTGAGAAGCTGATATTGTTCTCATTTCTTCAATTATTGTCACCTTATGTGTTTGAACGAGAGAAAAAAACAGATTTAATAACAAATACCACATTGCTTTTCACTCCACCTGTAACAGCCTACAGATAATAATCGATTTTGTGAACAAGAGCCGATGAAGTGAGGAAGACTTTGATATAATCAACTACTCAAAACATCTTACTTTTTCCTTAGAGAACATATAATGTACAGATATTCACGAGATAACTTGAAAAAAATACAAATGAAGAGAAGTATATAAGTGATCCCTAGCGATTGTTGATCAGTGTATTTTCGTATTTTGAGCCAAAAATGGTTTCAAACGATAGTGTTCGACTACCCGATGACGAATTCGTGGTTAAATTAAATTCTGTTAATGATGCCGCTCGGCAGGATGTTAGCACAATAACTTTCGAATGGATTGTCCTAGAGAATTGAGATTTTCAGGGTGACTTCGGTTTCCAAATGGCGCGGTTGAGTTCGTTAACCATCCAAATCGTACAGAATGTTCCATTGAATATGGCAATTCATGACAAAACGAAACCAATCGAAATGAAATTTTGCTGCCACATGTAAGATGCTTATAATAAGCCTCAGGCAAAATTGTGGCCATGGTGTTAACATAACCATAGAAAATTCAATAGGAATAATGAAAAGGAGAATCTCTATATTTCCATTACATGATATCCGATTCGAATGGAATTTATTTTGTGGATGAAAATTGATATACTGAATGTTCATTCAAAATTTCAAGATGATCGCATTATCAGAACCATAGAATTAAATGCTGCCCAGGGCTTTTCTCAATCTTTTTTATTATCCTTCGATTTCTTGCCTATTATTTGTATAAACCATAGGCATTTTTGAAAAGATTCACATTTCGTAATCTGTGGTTGGCCCCAAAAATAGGCCGTAATTCAAATTGTCACATTCATTCTACCCTCTCACTGTCTTCAATGTCATTTTAATTCTTTTATTTTTTTTTCCAGTTTTTCCTATATGTAACATCACCTCAGCAAAGATGCCTTCACGGATAATACAGAGTGTTCTACATTTAGCGTGTACCGCTTCGTCATTCTAACATTGAACATGCTTCAAAGTTTAGAGGATTACATCGTAGAAATGGAAAAACGCAGTGCCATACCAAAACCATCGTCCACATCTGACGTCAATGACGACTTGTGGACACAACTTCAACAGAAGGAAAACGACCTGGTCCTGGCCGCCGAGCTGGGGAAGGCTCTCCTTGACAGTAAGGAGGAGTTGAAGAGACAGCACGAGGTTATAGTGGACGAATACCAAAGGAAACTAGAGGTGAGTCTTTCTATGGATTTAACATCTTGGAAACCTATAGTGTGCTCAAATGAATAATGAAGTTGGTCTAAAATTTCTATGGTAAAACCGAGATAGATGCGCCACATTCTGAAATTGCCTCATATTTTTGAACAGATTAATTTTATTTGAATAATTTATATAAAAGTAGGTAGCTCCATTATTTGACCTGAAATACTGAGATCATTCTATAACAATCCCAAATTTCACGAAACTCAAAAGAGATTTCTATGCCTAAAACAGCTACTTTCTTTAAGAAACATGGGTCAAATTAACAACAATATTGTTCATTCTTATTAAGTCTTTCAACTGTGTGTTATGAGAGAATTCCACTATAACATTTAAAAGCCTAATTGGATTTTAAAAGCATATATTAAACGAGAAGGTAAATTCTACATACTAACATAACATTCCACACATTCGTCATAAATCAATAAATTATTAAGTCTCAACAAATATTATCATAGGTATTCATTTAAAATCAAAATAACAAATCCAATATCAGCTAAGAAGATAGGGTTTTAATAGTTTTCCGCATCTTGCGCAGAAATTACTCGATGATATTCCAAATTCCATTCCAGTTCCAAAGTGCTAGGTTTGTGACGATAATTTTTTTCCTAATTCCAAGTGGTTTTCGAGATATTTCAAAAACCGAAAAAATGAGCCAGCCCAGCATTTTTCAAAAAATGGGATTTAAATGATTGATAAAAACTGTGCTGCACATGTACTGAGTTTACGAGTTCTCGAAAGTCCCTTTCATTTCCTGAAAAATCGAAATTTAAGAGAGAAGATAGCCCAGCACGAATGAGGAAATTTGTGCTACATTTGTGCTGCTTTATGCCGTGAATATTTTCACTAAAATCTTTCGTGTTTTCCTGCAAACTACAAAAATAAAAAAAGTCCTCCCAGCACTTTTGTTTTTTTTCAAAGGAAACATGCTCAAAAATACTTTCAGTTGTGCCGTTGTTATTTTCAAAAACATCCTGATAATTCACCCAAAAAATAAAGAAATTAGAGAAAAGTTGTCGTGTCTTCTGTATTTCCTAGAATGTACTGTTTTATTCAATTTTCACCATTAGAAAGATGATATGAAGATTTTTTTCTGAAAATTCCACTAGCATGGATTCACCACGATAGAACCACAATTTTATTCACAAATTCGGGGGAAGAAAAACATATTTGCTGAAATAACTCTTTCTTATTTTATTTGATTTTTTAGAGATTAGAATGACCTTTAGAAAAATTTGAACGGCAGAACTCATTATTCAATTCAGTATATCTAGTCCACAATCTGTTTCAGCTATCGAAAACCAATTTTTCGGAAAATGCTAGGTAGGTTAGTACTAAACATTTCGTTGAATATCTCAAAAAACGAATGAAATGAATGGAAAATTTCAGCAGCACAAACTTAGCAAGATTCAGAACAAAATTTTTCGAAAATCTAAAAGTGCTGGGCTAACTTCCCACACATATCGAAAGCTGCTTTCAGTTGCTATGTATCCACGAAAATATTTTAGGTTGTATTCCTTCCTTTTATATTTTCTTGGCATCGTTCTGTGGTTTTGCTACGATTAGTGCAGTGTTCAAGTCACTACACGAAAGTTAACAGAACACAAAAAAATCTTCAAAAAATTAACACTCAGATGATGAATGGGTAGAGAATGTATGGGGGGATAGATGCCCCAAGGTGTACCTATACCTCGAAAAACCTACGTAACTATCCCTTTCGATAGGAATAGATGCTCATGTTTTTTTGAATAAATCAAGAAAAAACAGCAACTTTTTATACTCAGATGTACACTCAATCAACCACTGCATTGACGTAATGAAAAATATAACGGAATTCATTACTACTTCAAAAGTTAAACAGCGGCAAATGCTCACCTTTAAAACTTTTTTTCCGTTGCAAAAATATATAACATGTTATACGAGTATATCGCTCATTTATGACCTATGCTCAACGAAATTATACCAATTAATTCATCACTACTTCCACTGAAAATTCCGGGTTCATGGGGTTGAAAAGTTGTAGTTCATGGATCACCAGACCATTAGTTCTCACCATACTTTACAAAAATTCAACATTTTCGCTTGTTCAGGAGAAATAGTTATTTTTGTATGTGTAAAATGTGTCACATTCGAGTGAAAATTGACATTAACATGTGCCATGAAAACACGAATTTTATACGCACGAAATACAAACAACATTTTTTGTACAACTGTGAATGTGAATTTACATCGTCCGAAATATAATTATAAAAGATAATGCTTCCATTACAACATTTTTATGCATGCAGTGATCTTTCTGTGTCGTTACTCTTTTCAACAGTGAAAAAAAGCTTTTTTTAACGGTGAAAAAGTCATCATTCACGCATCCATAGTAATGAAGAAAAGTCAAGCATAGTTCATATCGAAAGAACTTAATAAATAATTTCGAGAACATATCCATCTGTTTCGTTCGTACCCAAAAAAGAAGCTACCCGCTTCTTCCGGTTTACGAAGGTTCGTTATCAAATATTAAAATAATGGAGAAGATGAGTTCATGAATATATTGGAACAGATTCTACAGATACACTTTTTACGTTTTTACAAAATCTGACATATATGAACTCTCTAAAAATGACAACTAACTCGACTGTCTCGCCGCCTTGTTGAAAGTTGGTTTTTCCCACCAAACGTCATCTAGTCTCCGACACCATCCTTGTATAATTTTTCCCAAAGATTATCTAATATATAAATATAAGTGCCAATTTTCGTTGTGATTTAATAACTCAACAACGCCTTCACCGATTTGGCTAATTTTGGTCTTGAATTATTCATGGAAGTCTAGGGAAGAATTTTACGTATAGAAAATTCAAAGGAAATCTTGGAAACGTGTAAAATCAACATTACAGGTTTTTCATTTTCAGTGCCATCTGTAGTCGTTTTCGAGTACTACGAATGCAAGGCAGTTTCCTATTTTTTCATACTCCATATAATCTTTGATTAAATTGTCATAGATGGCGAACCTGTAAAAACTATTAGAGATTTCAATTTTCAACGAATTGAAATATTAAAATTACCGACATTACACTTCAGTGTATCATCATCAAAATGGTACATATTGTAATAACTAATCAAAGAAATCTGAAATATTTATTATTTGACCGTAATTTCAGAGTTCACAGAACACTAATATACAGAGTTCGTTCTTCATCTCTTCTTTCAAAGGAACGTCTATATTCAATAAAAATTCGAGTACAGATGGCATAGAATTATATTATCAACATATTCGCCATCAAATCAAATATATTTTATGTTCTGTGATCAAATCCAAAAATTATGGAATAAAAACAAATATAAGCATTATATGGCAGAAGATATTTTAAATCGTATTCGTCATCATGCAAGAAATCCCGATTTGTTGATAACCTTGGAAATGTACAACGAAGCTTTGATAAGATATGTGTTCTACTATTGGAAATAAAGCATTAGAACAATTGGGTATGACCCCACCAAATCGTGAGATACATGATTTGTTTGATCGTGAATTGCAACGTGAGCAGTAGTTCAATTCTAATGATTAACGTTTATTTATACAATCGAATATAACCAAACTGAATATTCAAGAAAAACATGTATATGACACAATCATTCAAGCCGTTTCCAATAATGCAGGTGGATTACATTTCTTGGATGCACCTGGTGGTACAGGCAAAACTTTCGTTGTATCATATATTTTAGCGACTATTCGATCAAAACAGAAAACTGCATTGGCACTTGCATCTTCGGGAATTGCTGCTACATTATAAGAAGGTGGTCGGACCGCACACTCTGCATTGAAATTGCTATTGAATGTACAGGTGATTGAAACTCCAAATTGCAATATTTCGAGAAATTCTGCTATAGCAAAAGTTCTTCGATTAATGTCAATTATTTTATGGGATGAGTGCACAATTGCGAATAAAAATAAATTACTAGAAGCATTTAATCGAACAATGCAAGATTTACAGGGTAATCAACAGCTTTTAGGTGGTGCTCTGTATTGCTGTCAGGAGACTTTCGTCAAACATTGCCTGTCATTCCTCGATCAACTACTGTTGATGAAATAAATGCCTGTTTGAAGTCATCAGTTCTTTGGAGATATGTACGAAAATTGACACTGAATATTGATATGCGTTTTCAACTAAATAATGATGCAACTGCCTATGAGTTTTCAAAACAATTGTTAGAAATTGATGATGGCAAAATACAAATGGACAGTACCAACGGACTGCTCACCATATTACTGGTAAATCAAAAGGAGAAGTGTGTTTGATACCGCGTATCCCTATGATTCCAACGGATATGCCATTTGAATTCAAACGGTTACAATATCCCGTGCGTTTATCATTTGCGATGTCCATAAACAAGGCCCTAGGGCGAACACTTCACGTTTGTGGTGTGAATTTGAAGGAATCATGTTTTTCACATGGCCAACTTTATGTTGCCTGTTCCAGAGTCGGTACTCCCAATTGTTTATTTATTCATGCTGAAAATGGAAAAACAAAAAATATTGTTTATCCAATTGTTTTAGACTAACACCTACCATAGTGAGAGTACCCAATTCTTTTTAATTTTTTAGTTTTTACTCCTTGCAGTCTTCATCATTTAGAAGGCATTGGCAATTGGGAATCGGACATCGTCTTTAGAATGTTTTACCTCGAATGTATATAATATAGTTTTTACTCTTTGTCATAGTTGAGAAATAACATTTAATAGTGTATCTTTGTGTTTATTTCTGATAAATATAATATAAACATTTACATTATGTTTTTGTAGTGAGTTTTGATGAGCAGTTCCATACATTCGAAATTAGACTAAGTAAGAAATTTTATTTTTTTGTTATATTTCTAAGTTTATTACTATGCCTTATACGTAGCGAAGCACGTACCGGGCAGCTAGTATAGTATAAAGATCGGAAACGACACGACTACAGTGTTTGAGCGCCATCTCTGGGTCAAATGTGAACTAATGCCACTATAGAATGGTTAAAATTCTGGTTCTATGATTATAAGTTTCGAAATCAATACATGGGAAATGTCATTGATATAAAAAAGTGCCAATCAATTCGTTTGCACAAATATTATTTCACTTCGAACGGCTTTTGCCGTTAGTGTCGTCTCGAAAAAAGTGGAAAAAAGATGAGTTTGTACCCTTCAGTAATGCAGATTACGAACGAGATAGTGAAACTGGATGATCAACTGGTGTTTCATGGATGTATGCAGGTAAAGCTATATCTTGGCTTGATCAACGTCAAACATCTGTTGCTATTTCCACGATAGAGGCAGAAATAGTGGCCGATAGTGAAGCTGCACGGAAAATGAAATGGTTAAAGTGACTATTCAGGAAAAGTTTTCCGTCAATTCAAACACTGATGGTGGACAACGAAGCTGCAATTGAACTAAGCCAGAAACTGGAATTTCACGGACGCACTAAGTATATTCATATTCAATCCATTTATAAATCTTACAATAATACCCTGATATTTCTGTAATATCTTCTATAAATGCATAATAAAAATATTAGACATGAAATACTGAATTTTTTTGAAAATTATGGATTTAAAAAATAAAAATGAAACATCCTGAAGGGAATATGAATTTCGCATCAATTCTTATTACAGTTTTCTTTATATAATTTCTAATCAAAATTACAGATTTTATATAAAAATTGATCTTCAGTGCCATCTCTGGGTCAAATGTGAACTAAAAAATGTAGTCGTTTTTTAGTACTACGAATGCAGGGCCGTTTCCTATCTTTCTATACTCTTTAATCTATGATTTTTCCCTTTTAAAAATGGTACAGCGTTTTTCCACTTATCTATTTCATGAGCCCTAATTTAGCAGTATCAAATTGCAGCTATTGTTCAGCTTCGTTTACGAAATATCCTGCAAAAGTTGAAGAAACACTTCCTTCTTCGTAACAATGAGCAAGAACAACGACATCCATATAAGAATTGGCTCTCGAAACCTTCAACTCAGTTCGTTATATCGAATTCAGTTTGCCGCGATAAAGGTCAAACGATTTTGCTGGAAAGAGCAACATAATTTAATCTCAAGGATAGAAAAGAACGATTTTTGTCTGGCTGCAGAAACAGACCAGTGTTCACGCCTAGTTGTTAGCATTTTATAGTTCTCAGGAAAATAATTTTAATTGTATGTTGTCGAATTCATTCGATTCTGTTACTCACCGTGTTTAATTGGATTTGGTAATGTTTACACGAATTAAGGTTATCAAATATTGTTGCGCTGGAATTTGTTATAGCAAGGCCACTCGGAAAATTGGCACAAATGTTTATACGGAAGAAAAATAACAGTTTTGTTTTTTATGTTAAAGGGCCCACTCACTAAGAGAGAAGCGCGAAGACTTGAATGCGCGTTGTACGGGGTACAGTTAAAACAGTGTGTGTATGGCGTAAATTTGGAATGCGCAAACGAAAAAATACCCAATTCCGAAGTCTTCACAAGTTTGTCTGAAGAAGGAGTCTGATATAGACACCGAAACGTTCAATTATCCTTTTCATTTATTTCCTTTTCTAGTTTTACTGTTAGCCAACATTTTTTTCAAAACCAATTTGCTCCTGACAAATAAGTGCAAAGATTTTCATTTTAATTAAATTTTTTAATTATTTCTGTTTCGGAGACTGGAAGTGGAAACCTAAAAAGTTTTCTATAGTCCGTTCACGAAAGGTTGAGCCGTCGGTTGGCCATGGAAATTTGGCATATTCCACTGTGTATATAAAAATTTTAGGTTATTTTCTTTATTTTCTTGTCAGATTGATACGCAGTGTTGTCAATATTGCATAGAGTTGTCTGATAACTCGCAATCTCGTCGAACGAGGCCGGTTGCATTCGGCAACGTTGACTTTATTTTACGTTATGACAGCAAATACTGCCAACTTCAGATAAATAAAAAAACGCCTACTATGTGCTCAACCTTTCGTGAACGGACTATAGAAATGATTTCATTTCAATCGATATGTAATTTGTTATTTTCTTGCCTATTTTTTGAGCGTTCGTTCTACTTAAACGAGTGCTCTATGGTTTTGCCCAAATGTCTGTAATTTTCTAATTTTGAGCCAAAAATGGTCTAAAACGATAGGGTTCGACTCCCTGATGACGAATTCGTGGCCAAATTCAATTCTGTCCGTTAGCACAGTAACTTTCGAACGGATTGTCCTAGAGACTTGAAATTTTCAAGATGAGTTCGGGTCCCACATGGCTCGGTTAAGTTCGTTAACCAGCCAAATTGTACAGGGTAATCAATAAAATATGGCCATTCAAAATGTTTTTTCCTAGATATCTCAGAAAATACGAAACCGATCGAAACGAAATGTAACGGCCAACTGCAAAATGCTGATAACAAGCCTCATACAAAATTTTGTGGCCATAGTGTGAACAGAACCATAGAAAATTCACTTGGAATATTGCAAAAAAGAAACTTCATATTTCCATAAAAAGATATCCGATTCGAATTATTTTTTTTTGTGTGAATGGAGATCGATATTCTGAATGTTCATTCAAAATTTCATGTCCATAGTTTCAACAGAACCATAGCAAATTCAGGTGGAATATTGAAAAAGAAAATCTTTATATTTGTCTAACACGATTCCGAATCGAGTGAATTTTTTTTGTGAATAACGATTTATGTACTGAATCTACATGCATTTTGAGGCCATAGTGTTTACAGAACCATAGAAAATTCAATTGGAAGATTGAAAGAAGAATCTCTATATTTCCATAACAGGATATCCGGTTCCATTTAGCTTTATTTTGAGAATGAAAACTACTATACTGAATGTTAATGAAAAATTTCAAGGAGGTCGCATCATCAAAACCATAGGATTTAATTTTTGTAGTTATTTATTTTTTACATATTCCATTTTTTAATAATTTCCAGAATATAATTTTGTGATGAGATTATGTATTTGGTATCAATCTCAAATCCCATATAAAATTTTGAGGTAATAGTCTTATTGCTCCACCAAAGAACGAGCGCTCAAAAGCTCCTGCCCAGGGCTTCTATTGAATTTTTTCCTAGGAAAACAGTGTTATATCGTCCATATACCTATAATTTTCGAATTTTGCAACTGACAGTGTTTATCAAATAATTTTCCACGGTTAAAATCGTTAACGGGCCAAACTGTATTAGAACCAACATTTTGTACTTGTGAGTTTGATCGTCGTGCCATGATGACGTACGAGCAAGCATTATAAGTGGGTATGATTATCCATAACAAGGTGGCCAGTTCGCATTAAAATATCATTCAACATTCAACCAATTAAATGAAAGCTTACGCAAACGTAACACTAACTTATTTTTTGTCGAAAACCTGACTACAAAATTCAACGGATAATGGCTACGAATTTCTGAGGGCTCACTATCTCTAAAATTATTTATTCGGTAAATCAATATTGCTTCGACCTCGGATTCTCTATTAGTGAGCCGTCCAAGGCAACTGAATTAACAAGCATAAGGGTTCAACTTTGAATGTTTTCCCATGAACAAGCGTCATTATAAATTATAATTTTTTTATCCAAAGGAGTGGAGAAAATCGACCTGGGTTCTATTGCACCAAAATAATTTGTATCTTTTCACTTTGCATTCTGACAAATTTCAAAAGTGAAAATTAATTATATTGCACAACATTTCTTCCAATATTTACTTAAGTTAAGTGATTCTCTCTTTGCACTTGACTTTTCACATTGCACTTTTCAATTATGAATGCGTTTCGTGCAATGTACCTACTTAATTCATTCGAAAAGTGCAAAGTTGAAAGTTGCAAAGTATTCGGTGCAATAGGCCCCGATCTTTACAACAAAATCGAAAAGATAACTATGATATGATATCATTTTCCGAATTCCACATTGTTGATCATAAATACGTTTCATGATCATACTTCATTATTTTACTTGTATGTTGATACTCGGATCTCTGCTGTAAAGAATCCTATGAATTCGAATGAACATTTTTGAAGAAAAAATGGGTTCCTGTTGACAAATGTGAAGGACTAAGGGGGAGGATTCCTATGAAAATATACAGGGGTAGTTCATATAATTATTTTTCGAAATTGATCTCCCTTCCAAGCTATCGCCTTTGGAAGGCGATGACGAGTTGACAGTTCTTAATTTTTTTAGGAGTTCTAAAAAACAGTGAGTCATAAAACTTTACATAATATGATCCATTAAGGAGATGTTAATCAGACGATTTTTTTGATAGCATAGCATTATTATTAGGGGTTGAAAATAACCAACCTCTTATGATTTTCCTTCAGAAAGTGTTTCCGTGGAATAGATTTTCGAAAAATAGAATTCTCTTATGGATTCCCATTCAATTCTGGAGAAAAAGTATCTTGCGAAATTTCTATACAGTCGATACTTTTCTCGGAAAAAATAAAAACTCACAAGCAGTTATGATCACTGTTCATTCCATTTCATCGTATGTTCCATAAAATGAATATTCTAATCTAAGATTTTGTTTATGCTCAAAATTGGTTTTGTCAATTAGACTTATTAATCGAAAGAAAGTTCTATTTGTGAATTGAAAATATTACGCATATAATTTTCTTCCACAAATTAGTAATAAACCATCAGAAAGATTTATAGAACATCTTTATCTCCTGTCATAGACATACAATATCTTAGAATATTCATTCTATGGAACATTTATACGATGAAATGAAATGAACAGTGATCATAACTGCTTGTGAGTTTTTATTTTTTTCTGAGAAAAGTATCGACTGAATCGAAATTTTGCAGGAGACTTTTTTTCTCCAGAATTGAATGAGAAACCATAACGGAATTTTAGTTTTCGAAAATTCACCCCACGAAAACAATTTCTGAACGAAAATCTTAGGCGGTTGTTATTTTCAACCCCTAATAATAAAGATTCGTATGAGTAACATCTACTTAGTGCTTCATATTATGTATAATTTTATGACTTAGTGTTCTTAAGAAGCAGTAAAAAAATCAAAAACTGTCAAATCGTCATTGCCTTCCTAAGGCTGTCGATTTCGAAAAAAATTTATATGAACTACCCCTGCTTATTTTCATCGAGGAATCATCTCCCAAAGTCCCTCCCTTTCGTTTACAGACACCCTGTATAATGCTAGCACAGAAAGCTTTATTCATATTATATCGAATTGTTATGATGCCATTAAATTTAGAGCCTTTTATTGGTTTCACTGTTCACTACCCACAATCTATAGGTCGATTGACTTCGATAGTTTCTTTGAAGGTAATCTTGTTTCATTTTTTGGTCAAGATTACTTCATCACGACAGAAAATGAGTCAAAGGCATTTACCCAATATGAAATCGAGTTGTGGTCGCTAAGTAGAGCAAAAGAAGCGTTCTCTGATTGCTGTCATTATACAAGGTATTCAATAAACTTCACGAAGCTTCGGTTTGTGATGTCATTACAGTGTTTGTAATCTGGTAGATCTGGGGACTGGAAAACAATTCTTATCTCTCATCATTTAATTTGATTCCTGATGCCTTATCATGTCTGATATATGCAATCAGGAAAGATCATATTATTTATTTTGGAATATTTAGCTACTTTTCATCGAATTTGTTGTTTGAAGTATCTTACATCAATTGACAACCGTGACTTTCCTTTCATTCGGCTTTATTCTGTAAAGCCCACCTTACACGGTCAATATTATTGGAGCAATATCGTTATTGATCAATATATTGAACGTATAAGGAGTGCATTGAAACAATAATATTGATGGCAATAATATTGAGAAGAATCAAATCGATTTGATATTTATTGCAGTTCCGCCAATATATTGAGGCGCCGTCAATATTATTGACACCGTGTGAGGGGTAAACAGAATATTGTGCAATAAAATTTCAGTAATTCTGGAGACGCCGTAGAGGGTGTTTGCTTAAATTGTGTTTTTACCCCCTTTCGAGATGGAAACTGATAGTGAAAAGAAGCGAAAGTGTTCTCAAGATAAAAAAGATGAAGAAAGAAAATTTATTATAATGTGTTTAGAGGTAAGTGGTGTGTTTACATCGAGCTGGCGGGGGCCGCCGGCGCGATCTGGGAACGCGCGGGGTGTCAAATTCGAGCGCGGGAATCGAGCTACCCGTAAATTTCGAGATCGCGTTTTTATTCCTACGAAAGGTGCGCTAGACGGAACCCCTTTTCGCGATTTTCTCAAAAAGTGCCCTCACTATATCGCCTTATTTGGGAGAAGCGCTACAGTGAACCACAATTTTCTCTGCCTCCTTTTTTTCCTGTTATTCAGAACCAAAGTAGATCCTATTGAAAACGATAGATCCGTCCTCCCTGACTTCACAATTGAAACTGACACTTTATTGGACAATATTATTGAATCGTGTGAGGGCTGCCGTTTTTTACCATATATTGCGTCAATAATATTTAATCAATAATATTGACCGTGTAAGGTGGGCTTAACTCTGATTGAAATGCTATCGAATCGTAATAATGCTCATCTTCTATCGCACAGTCAATCCAAATGCACAATACTATAGTCCGTTCACGAAAGGTTGAGCCGTCGGTTGGCCATGGAAATTTGACATATTCCACTGTGTATATTAAAATTTTAGGTTATGTTCTTTATTTTCTTGTCAGATTGATACGCAATGTTGTCAATAGTGCATAGAGTTCTATGATAACTCGCAAGCTCGTCGGACGAGACCGTGTACATTCGGCAACGTTGACTTTATTTTACTTTATGACAGTAAATACTGCCAACTTCAGATAAATAAAAAAACGCCTACTATGTGCTCAACCTTTCGTGAACGGACTATATTTGGCGAACCGACAACTGCTGCATTCATCAGTGTAAATCACTTAAGAACCAATTTTTACAGACATTTTACATTTCGGGATCTTGAACCTTAGATGATTCTATGTCATGAAGTTAGTATACACTATTGCTCCCGGGCGCATTGTTTCTGAGATACAGGGTGTTGAAATTCAAAAAAATTAAAACATTTCCGACATTCCACACGACTTTTGTTTAATTTTTGGTAGGTTATGAATACGCATCGAAACACATTTTTTTCTATTCAAAATGGCAAAGTGGCTCTAAATATTGAAGAGTTTCAGTATTTTTCATTTCATTCGAAAACTATCCAGAATAACTTATAAGTGTGAATCGCATCGAATGCTGCCAAATAAACATGTGGTTGCCATTTGAAAATCTTGAAAAAATTCACATTTTATGATCAAAATTTTCGAAGAACCTTATGATGTATCAAAATACTGAATATACCACATGAATGCATAGATTCTCCATGATACTGCTGAGTTTAGTTCCGTTCACATAGAAAATAATCAAGATATTGCAATCCAGATGTCAAAAATTTCGAGAATGTGTGCATAACTTGGCAACAGTGTAAGGCAAAGAAATTTAGTAGTAAGTTATAATGCGAATTTGGTATTGAATCAGTACATAAAAACAGAAACAAAGGTAGTTCCATTTGAAATAAGAAAGTAGATATGCGTTTGATATAGATGTGGCAACACTGTCGACTTGAAAATATTTTAGGCTAAGAGTTTCATCATCCTCAAGGCTCCACCTAAACGACATATTTACAAGTAGTCTAAAAACGTCTAATAGGCAAATTTAAAAGGAAAACCCTGTATGTTTCAACCCTTTCGAAAGTAGGGCCATCTTCCGGCATCTGCAGAATAGTTATAAAAAACCAAAAATAACAGACGAAAATTCAAGTACAGATCAAACAATAGTATAGAAAACAAACAGAAGTGATTAACAATAACAGTGAAATTGTTAAAGAACTTTAATAGTTATTTTATCAACTAGGGTATTAATGACAGCGACAGGTCAAGATATTCTAACTATTAAAGCGGATCGAACACGTTAATAGTTCGAGGCCATTAGTCGCTAGATTAATAAACGAGTGAACTACAAGATTTTGCCGTTTAACTCATTATGAATAAAGAATGAATTTGTGATTGAAATACATTCTTATTTTGCACAAAATATACATGTGATATAATTAATAAAGTTTCTATATTTTTGTGTTCTAGTAGAGTTTTGACATTACTCGTATTGCTTCTGAATGCTTTGTGTTCAGTTGCCCATGACAATTGCACATTAAAACAGCATAAATTGAGCATTAAAATGGGCCAGCAGTGATCGATTTCCTACACATTAAACCTACCTCTTATTTTGAGGTCGACGAAAAAATAACATGTTAAAATTTACCGAAAATTATTGGTCAGGAATAGACAGATTTGTTCTCAACATGATATGTCGACATTTTCGTGACCAATAATTTTTATTAAATTGTAACACGTTAGTTATTTTGAAGTTTTTTTTACAATTTGACTGTTATAATACATAAGTTCGTTGTTTATTTTTTATACTATTGTTTGCTCTGTCCGTGTATTTTCTTCTGTTATCTCTGGTTGTTTTATGATTATTCTGGTATATTTATCTTTGACTGCAGATGCCTGAAGATGACCCTACTTCCGAAAAAGTTGAAACAAATGAAGCTTTTCAATAAAAAAAATATGGGACAGACTCGAAAAATTCCATTTCCACAAAAGTTATTCAACAACTCGATAAACCTCCCACAAGATATACAACTCAGTCTTCTGTTTATAATTGAAATCCTCCTTATCCTGGGCAAACAATCACGTACAGGTGAAAACAATTGATCTCCGGGCGACACAAAACGATCAGGTGGTATTAAATCATGCGGTAAACACGGCGCTGGCGGCAATGAATAACCATGAGTCATTCCGAGATTCTCCATTCGAGAGATGATCCATACGTGACATTTGTAGCGTTCTTGACCGTGATCGGGGAGTCATATAATGATGGTAACATCATAATAACGTTTTGTGTCGATGCTGTAAATCCGGATGCGGGACAGGCATGAAGTCATTTGGTGACCGTTGCTTTAATTTAGTTGTTTTTTAGCAGAGGCGTTTTGGAGAGATTTCTTTAGTCGGTTGGGCCAATTCCGGTTCGACTGTTTTGGAGATGTTTAGTTTTCATACGCCTCTCAGACTCTATTGGTTTCAACCTCAGAGTAAGAAATAAATTATTTCTTACTCTGAGGTTTCAACCCAGAGAAAAAAGTAAACCTAGAGATGCCTTCACGCATTTGTTGACTCAGCCAATTAGAATTTGTTTATGAACGCGAACAACATTCGGCGTTGCAAACTAGTGCTGTTTCTTTATTTCGTATTAGGATAATTTGTATATAGCTTCCCCAATATGGTACCTACTAACAGCTAGAATCTGCAGACTTGGCAGAATTGTCTATAGCATGCTATAGACAATTCTGTCAGTTCTCTTATGCGGCTCATACACAAGCTACTTTTTCGGCGTTCTGGCAGCTAGCGTCACCGCAAGCGACCAAAACGCCCAAAAGTAGCCCGAAAAACGCCTGTGTATGTCCATCCGCTGCCACGCTTGCTGGTCGCCGAGCTGGACGCAACGCCGGACGCCAAGATCAAACGTGTTTGATTTTAGCGTCAAGATAGCCGGCGAAACGCTTGAAAAACGCTTGTGTGTGTGTGAGAGCGTCTAGAATGGCAGAGAATCATACAAGAATTGCACATTCAGAAGAATTTATTACAAATTTTATAGAACTATTTGAAAAGAATAAGTATTGGTGGGTGATTAAGAGCAAAGAATATTCGAACAGAACACTAAAGAATAAAGTCTACGAAGAATTGTTAGCTTTATGTAAACAATATAACGATTAATGCGATATTGATTTCGTAAAGAAAAAATTAAAAGCATCCGAGACTCATTCCGTAAAGAATACAAAAAGTTACGAGCTACGGAAAAGTCGGGGGCAAGTACGGATGACATTTTAAACCTTTATCGTCAGCGATCGATGAGCTACTGAGAAGCTTGTGTGTGGTGAAAATTGCACTAGCGTCTAGGACGCTCGCAAAACGCTAGCTGCCAAAACGCCGAGAAAGTAGCTTGTGTATGGGCCGCATTACTGTTTAGTTACTTGATGCGTCGTGTTTATGATTTCTTTTCTATTTGACGTTCATAAAAACATATTGTTGCTTAAGGGTATTTCGGTAAATACAGCTATGACAAAATTACGAAAATAGTATAGTATTTCCATCTCACTCTAAAGCTTGCCCGCGTAAGGTTAGCGAAAAATGATGGAACAAATTCCGAGAATAGGCCCGAGTAGTACCCAGTTTCTTCTTGTTCTACTAAAAACTTTTCAAGCACCTCTATAGTTTTTCAGTAAATAACATTTCTATTATTTGGTGCTGACTTCACACGCAGCACCAACATTTTCAAATTCCGAAAAAATTCTTGTGCCAATAATCAATACCAAATTTGTTCTGTCGAAAAATCTTAATATCATTGTTAGTTTTTGAGTTATTCGCATTCATTTCTTCTGCGCCAACTTCACACTCAGCATCGATAATTTCAAATTTCGAAAAAACTGCAATGCCAATCATAAGTACCCATTTTGTTCCGTTAGAATGAATCCGATATCATCAGTAATTTTTGAAATATTAACAATTTAGTGTTTCACACAGGCGTTCGTTGAAGTGAAAATTTAGTGAAAAGTTTCGTTTTCTTTTAATCTTTTTTAGCACCAATAATTAGTATCCTTTTAGTTCCAATTTCTTTTATTCAAACGAGTCCGATGTCATCAGTAATTTTTGAAATATTAACAAAAACTGTAGATTACATTGTTATCTACATTTTATCTCTTTGGAGCCAAGTTGTCTGACTTGAAATACAAAAAGTAAATGGCGCTAAATTATCAAAAAAGTGGTTTTGTAGCATTTTCGTTTGAAATAAATATTTTTTTGCAGTAATGTAAATGGGTAAGTTGTTTGTCACAAAATTATCTACATTTTTTGTCTGAACATTTTTTTTGTAAAACTTACCGTTACGCATTTCAAAACCAGGGGGGATCACTTCGAAAATCTGGCAGTAGCATTTTTTATGCCTCCCTATCTATTTATGAAATAAAATTTCTGTAGGTCATTTTTCGCCGTATTCGTATATGTATTTTTGTGCTATATTTACTGTAGGTACTACTAGTACCGACTGAATTTCTAATTTTCCTCAGATCAATGAATAACCTAGATAGGCCCCTAGGCGATTTCAATGGAATGAATCTGAAGACAGGATATATAAAGCAAATGTCTGTTTTTGTTTCGAAATTTGACAGTTCGATATGAACGAAATAAATATAACTTGTTTATAAACTGAGATCAATAGGAGTTATTATGAGAAATAGGTCGCATCCATCTTAAGGTTACTAGCGACGGTACATTATCTAACATAACTGATTATGGGTTTACAGAAAAAAATAAACATTTTCAAATTAATACCTATTACCCAAAATCGACCCACGTTACTGTACCCAGCTCTGGAATGTTGCTGTTAGTATTTAATCATGTGTTTCATATGTGTTGCAATAATATCACTAAAAAGCATATTGAACTTAAGAATTACTGAAACAAGTTTTTGCACAGCCGCCCAGGAAGTGAATAATTCTTGGATAGACTATAAATTTCTCCTGCTCAATTTTTAACGATAGGAACCATCGATGTCTCTGATTGTGTATTGAAAATCTTGACTGTTTACGGCATGAGCATAACATATTTTATTTAAGGCACACATTTGTTGTTCTCCATGGAACATGAAACTATTAAGAACCTACAGGTTCTCACCTTATAGGTCTTCAGTGCTATCTGGTTTGTTGGAAACAAGATTTGCCCATGTATGAATCAGCTGACCTCGGGCACAAGCTCGTGTTTGACATTCATGACTCAATGCTTAACCTCAAACAATCCACAGAAACCTGATTTTCGAGTAACGTTTTCAAAATCAATTTTCGATTATTTCGGAACAAAAATTCAACCATGATGAAACTTATCGGAATGTCTAAAAATATAATAGTTGCTTCACCAATCCGCTTTTGTTTTTATTTCAGACATAGACATGATGTTGATAAAATGAGTTGAAAATAAACATAGAGATGCACCAACACGTGAATAGAACTGCATTGTAATCAAATAAGCTCTAGAGTGAGATGGAGAGCATTTTACTACCGAACTGGGATGAAGTTAACATAATAGGTTATATTTTCTTTTTCACATTTTTTGATTATAATATAACCTTATTGTATATTTCTCCTTAGCTATAATAATCGGAATACCTTTAAGTAATGATAAATTGCCACCAAATCAGTAAAATGAATCAGTTTATGAACGTCAAATCGAAACGCAAATGTGAACAACGCATCGAAGAACTAAACAGTAACAGAACGATATTGCCAAACTGACAGAATTGTCCATAGCAGACTCTAGCTGTTAGTAAGGGAGCCTTAGACCAATTATCCCAATAAGGAATACAGAAATGGCACAAGTTCGCAACGCGAAAAGCCAACAAATGCGTGAAGCCATCTCTGATTTAAATTTTTCGTACAGTAAATATAGCACGAAAAAGTTAGATTTTTTTCGAAAAATTACCTACAGAAATTTGATTTCATAAATCGATAGGGGGACATAAAAAAATTTCCGAAGTGATCCCCCCTGGTTTTGGGAAAATCCAGAAACTTTTTGAAATGCGTTTTTCTCGGAATCTATGAGTTCAAGAGAAAAGTTTATTCAACAAAAAATGTAGAGGACATTGTCATCTACGTTTTATCTCATAAAAGTGGTTTTTGCATTTTCGTTACAAATAAATATTTTTTTGCAGATATGTAAAAGGGAAGGTTGTTTGTCACATATTTATTTACATTTTTTGTCTGAACAGTTTTTTGTGAAGCTGTTGAAAACAATGTTCTCTACATTTTTTGTTGAATAAACTAAAACCATGGATTCCGAGAAAAAACGCATTTCAAAATGTTTTTGGATTTTCTCAAAACCAGGGGTCATTAACATTTTTTTATGTCCCCTTATCGATTATCAAGTCAAATTTCTGTAGGTCATTTTTTGAAAAATGAATGCTATATTTACTGTACCATTTACTCTGAGGATTTTTGCCTCTGATTCAACCAGAAATCATCATAATTAAAGATAACAACGATATGAACGACATACAAAATGTAGCAGCGATAAAATGAAGTTTTTGACGGAAAACGAATCATCCTCCTCACAGTATATTTGGACAACCCATAGCGACATTTATCAAAGGGAGCAAGACTTCACTATAACCATTGAACTCAATGCTATAACTAATCACCGAATCGCTTCCTAGCGGTGAAATGTCGTAGCCAATCGAATTCGGACAGATACACCTATATTTTCCCGAACAAGATATATTTTTATAGGTAGGGGAGGTGAAGACACTTTTGACAATGAGTGTATTTAGTGATTTTTGAAAATATTAAGATTAAAATCTTTTTTTGTGACAGAAAACGAGTGTGATTGATATAAATACTTATAATAGATAAATACTAGCTGGCCCGGCAAACCTTGTTTTGCCACTCACCTACATTATTTGTAGAAAATACTTTTCTACTTTCCTATTTCGTTATACAGAAAATCTGTTTCTATAGTCGGCAATGTCGCGGTCGACATCACAGATAAATTTAAGTTTATCACTCAAACGTACGAACTTCCTTTCAGACATTTTCGCACAACGTTCACACTAGCGTAATGGTTAGATTGAAGCCAAACAGACGGGGTTGTATTGAAAACTGTTTCAGAAGGATCTCTCAGCTCACCATAATGATTTAGTTTAAGGTCGGGATTTATTATGCCCACCCTTATACCTTCTTACCAATACCCATTCATAGAGTAATATTCTTTGAATATTTCGTTATAAAAAAAATTTACTTCGTTTTAAAAGGTATTTTCAACATGTAATTTGGATTCAAGGTCTTGTACGAAATTCGTTATATAAAGAAATTCGTTATAGGGAAGTTCCACTGTACGCTATAAATACTCTATCGGTATATTTTGTCATTCAATTGTACGATAATATTTTCTTGAAAAAACGTTTGGACAAAAAATAATACAACAAAGAAATAATCGATTTGAGTACAATCGTTTGAATGCAATGCACTAAAATAATAGCTATAGGTTCACTTTTTATTCATGTAGTTTAGAATTCAACAGAGTTTATCGCGATAATCGAAAAAATTTGATGTAACATATATTTTTCATTCGACCAATTAGTACTGAGATAAAATAGTATTTTATGCAACGAGCGTATAAATAATGATAGCAATTATTCACGAGATGAATAACAGCCATTATACGCGAATAGAATACTATACTTTATCCACGACTACTGAATATATTTCTTGAAGATTTTGACATTTGGTGACCGTGACCCCTTCTATGACTAGCGTGAAAAAAATTAAGTTGACACATGAGAAAATTTTGGGGAACTGGTCATTATATATTTTGTAATAAAAGATGCTTTAATTGATATTATAATAGTAGATTTGGCCCTCGACTGACAAGGTATACCCATATTTGTAAGTTGGAGTATTTCAGAATATTGAAGATATACCAATTTGAAGAATATTTTATCAGAGTCGAATCTATAAAGCATCTGTCAGCAGTGATTAAAATCTCATTATTCTCTTGTGATTTATGGGTATTATTACGGCCGAGCACAGAGACGTACCGGGTTTTTCACTATAATTTGACCCCCCCCTTTAACTTTGTTACTGAAGGAGATACAAAAAAATGTTTCGTATAAAAGTTTCACGAAATCAATTGAGGTTTCTTGATATGAGTCCAGAAACTGAAATATATACAGAGTGACCAACATATTGATGGCAACTTCATTTTTCAAATGGAACGTCCTGTATATTTTTCCATATTTGGTTAGCTCTTTCTCCCCTGATTTCGAATATGTAACATAATGTTGGTCTATCTTTTTTATTCTGAGTCACAGAGTTTCGAATTTCAATAACCATCTGGCATAGCGTTTTGGAAGTTCGTGAATTTTTAAGTGGCCAATTTGATCTTTGGATTGGTAATAGCGCACCTATTTTAAAACCACCAAATAGTCCCGATTTAACACCGTTGGACACGTTTTTATAGCCGTTTCTGAAGGAAAAAATTTACTTCAGCAATAATGACAATCAATAAAAGCGGAGAGTAATGATATAAAATTGATATAACTAATCCCGTCAACGCACAAAGAATAATGTAATATTGTAATGATTAAAAACAAATTTTGAAGCTTTAATTTCTGACTTGAAACAGAGCCATAATAATGCTATCAAAAATAGTCTAAACAATTTGGGTCAACTATATAAACTATGTGTATTGAATGAAGGTGGTCATTTTGAGCAATTTTTTTCGTTGAAGTTATTCTTACCATACTACCATAATTTATTATTTTTCATTGGTTAAGTAATTGTTAAGTATTCTTTCTAAAATAATACTTTTGAGTAGATTGTTTGGATATAAAGAAATATCGTAGGTATTTCACATATTTTTTTATTCGGTGTCATCATTTCAAAACTTTGAAAACTTTGAAAATGATTACAGATCTTGGCAGGTGGTTCTTAAAGTTTAAAACTCTGTGGTTCTCAGAAATAAAGAGATAGACCAACATATGTTACATATTCGAAATCAGGGAAAAAAGAACTAGCCAAACATGGAAAATATACAGGGTGTTCCATTTGAAAAAATGAAGTTGCCATCAATATTTTGGCCACCCTGTATATGTTTCAGTTTCTGGATTCATATCAAAAAACCTCAGTTGATTTCGTGAAACTTTTATACGAAACATTTTTCGTATCTCGTTTAGTAAAAAAGTTAAGGGTCAAATTATAGTGAAAAACCCGGTACAATGGACGTATTTTACAATAGTCGTGGATAAAATTCTTAATAATGTAGGGTGTCAGGCTTTTTCGTCCGAATGTCCGGCCAAAGTGGATGGTCTGTCCGGCATTTCAGTTTGGCAACCCTACTCACAGTATTAATGAGCAAGACTGCAATATAACTAATCACCGAATCGCTCCGCAGCTGGGAAAGGTCGTAGCCAATCAGACGAAAACCATAAACTCAAGAACTACGAAATCAGACATCCTTTGTCCAGGGAAACGTGGAAAATCGCTGTACCCCGAAGGTTGCTCGTAAACAAGAGCCGAACGCGACTTTCGCAATGATGCAAGAACTTTCGCAACACCAAGGATGTGTTGTTATACTCATGCCAGTGTTTACGCGATTACAATTCACAATTAGTTTATAAATCTAGAGATATAATGAAATCTGATGGCGATATTTAAACAGCTTGTTTCACGAAGTGCGATTGTATTGCAGTGGAAACTATGAAAATGATTTCTTGTCTTGGTAAATTCTGGCCTAGATGTTGGTCAATAGATTAGTGGATAGGATATCGGAAGAGTTTGATGGATCTGCATTGATCACCATAAAACATCGAAACAATTTTGTTAACTTTCACGCTGCTTGAATCTTTGCACAGGGTGGCCAGGATTGGTGATCCCTGAACTACAACTTTTTAACCCTATAAAGGGGCCCACTCACTAGGAAAGAAGAATGCGCAGTTAAATATCTGCACGTTGTCTGTAAAGTAAACGTGTACTTTCATATTTCCCACACACAGACACTTTTGTTGTTGAGTGAGGATGTGCTACAAGCGTGAGATGACGTCGAAAAAAGATCTGATGTTAATGGCAGTGGCGTGTGTTGTTATTAAGAAAAAAATGTCCAATGTATGAATAGTGAACCCGATACTGTGTTGCTAAAAATATGAAATGTGCACAGACTTTTTGCCCATACACGGTCGATCTTGGTCATTCTTCCACGTACGATGAGCAATGCACACGCTAAAAATCAAAACTATCCTGATTCCGACCAAGGGAATTGCGCATTTCAAATTTCGAACGGCGGAACGCCATATACACACTCTTTTCACTGTACCCCGTACCAAGCGTATTTAAGCCTTCGCGCTTCCTTCTTAGTGAGTGGGCCCCTTGGAGAGAAAAAGGAATGGCGCATTGCGGTCATCCTTTTTCTAGAAACTCACTATGCGACAACCGCATTGCTTTATCGTCTTTTTCTCGAGTTATAAGCCAAAATTGTGCAATTTCAACATTGGTTATTATATTCAATCTTCTTTAAGCTATACCTATATCGCTTTGCCCAAATGTCTTTAATTTTCCAATTTTGTCCCGAAAATGGCCTCAAACGTAGGGTTCGACTCTGATGACGAATCCGTGGTCAAATTCAATTCTGACCGATCACTTTCGAAGGGATTTCACTCGAATAGGATTTCTTGTAATGGAAATCTAGAGATTCTTCTTCTCAATATTCCAATTGAATTTTAATGGTGGATGTGTTGTTATACTCATGCCAGTGTTTACGCGATTACAATTCACAATTAGTTAATAAATCTAGAGATATAATGAAATCTGATGGCGATATTTAAACAGCTTGTTTCCCGAAGTGCGATTGTATTGCAGTGGAAATTATGAACATGATTTCTTTTCTTGGTAAATTCTGGCCTAGATTATGGTCAATAGATTGGTGTATAGAATATCGGTATAGTTTGATGGATCTGCATTGACCACCATAAAAAATCGAAACAATTTTGTTAACTTTCACGCTGCTTGAATCTTTGTAGGTACATGGTGGGCAGAATTGGTGATTCATGAGCTACAACTATTTGACCCAATGAAATAGAGAGAAATGAATGGCATTTTGCGGTAATCTTTCTTCGAGGAATACATTATGCCGTCAACCGCATTACTCTATTGTCTTTTGTTTTCGAGTTGTAAGCCAAAATTGACGGTTGGGCATTTTCAACTTAGATCATTATCTCCGTTCCTGTGTGTGCTATAAACATGAATCACAAACATGATACAGACCTCAGAGTAAAAAGTAACCTTAGAGATGCGTTCACGCCTTGTTATGCAGCCAAGTAGAGTCTCTTTTTCCACGCGAACAATATTCCGGTCTTGCGAACTCGTGCCGTATGTTTATTTCGTGTTGGGATAATTGGTCTACCGCTCCCCTATTCTGATACTAACGGCTTGATTCTGTTACAGATAATTCTGTCAGTTTCTGGATGCGATGTGTTTATATAGTCCGGTCTATTTAGACATTCGAAGTTACATAAAGTCCCAACAAGCTGAATTTCTGTGAAGTTGTTCAAAACATAATTATAAACAATGTCAAAGGTCAAAAAAATGAGTTTTTCGCGATTTTCAGCTAAACGGTAAGTTTTATCATAAAAGTACCTCAGACAAAAAATTGTAGATCATAAAATTATCTATAAAAAATGTATCAATACTTTTTTTCTTACGAGCCACCGTTTCTGAGATATAACGATTCAAAAAGTTATAAAAGTCGTTATCGTCATAATATGCACACGTTTCCACGCCACCTATGAGGTAGTGTACTTAGCTCGTAGTTATAACTTTTTGAATCGTTATATCTCAGAAACGGTGGCTCGTAAGAAAAAAAGTAGTGATACATTTTTTATAGATAATTGACCTTTGACCTTGAATTAAATTTTTTCCTTACAGGGGAATGATGGGGAACTTCTAGACATTGTTTATAATTATATTTTGAACAATTTCACTGAAATTCAGCTTGTTGGGACTTTATGTAACTTCACTCTCATTTTTTTGTCTAAATAGACCGGACTAATATTTTCATTTCGATTTGACGTTCATAAACTGATTTATTTTACTGATTTGGTGGTTATTTATTGTTACTTAAGGCTATTCCAGTAATTATAGCTAAGGCAAAATTACGAACATGTTTTATATTCAGGAATAGGAAGAATGAAAATCTTACCGATTGTTCCCTCCACCCCAGTGAGGCAGTGAAAATGCTTTCCATCTCATACTAATGCTTGGTTGATTACAATGCTGTACTATTCACTCGTATAGGGTGGGCATTTCTATGTTTATTTCTTATTCTAAGATACAGAAACTTATTTGATAGGAATCCAGTGGCTCAATATAATTTTTGATGAGGGGTTCCCTTCCTGATATATAACACAAAATCTTGTTTTTTCCCATGGAAACAATAAGTTATTTTCACTTAGAAATAATTACCTTTTTTTTCTCGTTTCAAAAATATATAACATGTCATATATCGCTCTTAAAACACTGGCGACGCTTGGGGGTGCATTCATTTTTCTCTATCTCGTTGAATTAAAAAGTTGTAGGATCACCAATTCTGGCCACCCTATACATTGTGTAAAAAATCGAAGAATTTATAATAACGTGACCAACCTTTTCAGTTGTCAACAACAATCAACTACTCAAAATTGGCTGATAATGCCCACCACTGATGCGATGGTCATTTTGAGGGTGTAAATTATGATATTTTGTGGTGGGTGTAGGGTATTTACCTCCATGGTAGGGTAACCAGAAGCACAATCATAGAAAAATTGTCTATGATGAGTGATTTGACAGTTGCAGAATGAATATTAGAGAATTAATTAATCAAATGCCCCTTCAATGTGTAGTGAATTAAAAATCAAGAATTGCTGAGAAAACTATGGGATTTGAGTATAGGAAAACCTTATGATTTAATTTTTGCGTTCAACGTTATGAAGGAATAACAGGTGTGCCATTTGAAATAAGAAAGTTTTTGATCATTATTCATAGTAGATGTTTGAGAATTAATTATGATCACTCTGTACATTTCAGAATTCCATTTTTTCCCTCTTAATGGGACCAGCTAATATGTCTACTCGAAAAAACATTGTCTGTTCCTATTGCTTGCATAACTGGCTCCTTCATAAATTACTATTCAAAATGTCTCCATATTTTGAATTCTTCGCGATTTTCTCGTAGATGGTGCATTAAATGTGTAGAGTGATCTGATAAGCTCATGATTATTTGAGCTTGCCTCTTTTTGAGGTCATATAATAGAGTGTCACATTTAAAGAAGTGTAACTTCAGTCTGTTACTTTGTATTGGAACACCCTGTATATATATGGAAATAATTTTACATTGTGCGTTTGGTTACCCTATAGTCTTCACAAAAAAAGAATTTCAGGTATATCAAAGTTCTGTTCATTTGAAATTACCCCAATATATTCTGACATTTTTGTTGTCAACGACAGTGTAATAAAGCCATAGACATAGATTATAGACTATATAATCTTTGGCCATAGATATATAAATGGAGCCATATTCAAAATAAGCAATAAAATCGTTATATTTCGCTTTATGAGACGTACCTCGTACTTATATTCCTTCCGTGTGGTTTCATTTGATGTTCGATGGTCCTCAAGGATTTTCTTGGGACTTTGGTAAACACATACCTTACTACTGTGTTGTATTTGCCCTTCAGTAGCAAAGTATTTCGAATCATGGCATTCTCGATGATATACAACGTATATTCTTTCGAAATGGCTGCTTAGATTCAGTGCTTTTCTTGAATTGTTTCAAGAAATATTATTCCAATGGTGTCACACATCCACCCATAATTTCCCACAATGTTTGAAAACATATTCTCGCCATTTAGATAACATCAGTTCACGCATACACCAGTTCACGTTCAAGAACGTGCGACTTATTTTTTCTCTTACTAAAAAAATCTCACGATATTTCACAGCAGCTTTATGCGCTTCTATGTAGTTCTTTTTCTTTGTTTTCAGTCTTGGCATTCCTGATAGAAATACCTATAATTCCATTATTTGGTCGACTTTCTCCCCTGTATACTCATTTCCTGTCTCTAGGAATCGTAGTCTTCTTAAAATTCGCAGATTCTACAATCTTTATTACGGTTTCTATTGTTTTTATCTGTAATGGTCCAATTAGACGATGTAAGAGAGGAGGGATGAGAAGAGAAACTCTTCGCTAAGCTCTGTGATCTTTACGGACGGAAATAAATGGCGCTTCACGATGACTGAGACAGGAAGTGACTTAATTAGCTGGGAGATGAATGAACACAGAACAATGACACTTACGTGTGATGCCGTACGTTGAAAATGTGTTGTTTCATGGTACTGAGAGTTTAAAAGTCTACTAATAATATTTATATCGAAGATTATAGTTACAAAGCAACCGTATTGGTATTCGTATGCGAAGAAACTACAGTTTTTAGTTAACATTTCACCTACGAATGGCACTGAAGAAGAATTTGAACATAAAGTCTGTTATTTTGATTGAAAGTATGGAGAGAACTGTAATAAGAATTGACGAAAAGTTAAGTATTTCTTTCAGGATGCTTCATTTTTGAGCGCTCTTTCTACGAATGCTGTATCGTTTTGATCAAATGTCTGTAATTTTCGAATTCTGAGCCGAAAATGGTCTCAAACTATAGGCTTCTACTCCCTGATGACGAATTCGTGGTCAAATTCAATTCTGTCCGGCCGTTAGCACAATAACTTTCGAAGGGATTGTCCTAGTGACTTGAAACTTTCAGGTTTCACTTCGGTTCCCAAATGGCTCGGTTGAGTTCGTTAACCAGCTAAATCGTACAGGATATTCCATAAAATAATGCCATTTAAAGCTTTTGTTCCTCAATATCTCAAACTCATCGAAATGAAATCTTGCGGCCATATGCAAGATGGTCACTATAAGCTTCATGACCATAGTGTGAACAGAACCATTGAATATTCAATTGGAATTTTGAAAAAATGAAACTTCATATTTCCATAAAAAGATATCCGATTCGAGTGAAAATTTTTTTGTGAATGGAGATCGATATTCTGAATGATCCTCCAAAATTTCGTGGCCAAAGTTTGAACAGAATCATAAAAAATTCAATTGGAATATTGAAGAGAAAAATGTTTATGTTTCCATAACAGGATATCCGATTCGGGTGAATTTTTTTCTGTGAATAAAGATTGATATACCGAATCTTCATACAAACTTTTGGGGCCATAGTGTTTACAGAACCATACAAAATTTAATTGAAATATTGAAGGAAGAATCTTTATATTATGTATTTCCATAAAAGGATATCCGATTCGGGTGAAATTTATTTTGAGAATAAAAACTACTATACTGTATTTTCATGCAAAATGTCGAAGAAATCGCATCATCAGAACCATAGAATTTAATTATAATTATTTATTTTTTACATACATTTTTAATTTTTGCATAATTTTCAGAATATAATTCCGATTGTGCTGAGATTTATATATTTGTTATGAATCTCAAATCCCATATAAAATTTCAAGGTAATAGTCTTATTGCTCCACCAAAGAACGAGCGCTCAAAAGCCCCCTGCTGAGGGCTCTTTAATTTTTTTATCGTGATTTTACCTATACACCGTCGAGAATATAACGTAATTACGAAAAGGAGTTCGCAAGACTTCTTTCTCGATCAAAACAGGATGCATTCAGATCATCTCCGGCTGTTGCAGTAAATAAAGAAGCAGAACAAAACAGTGCAATATTACGCAAGAAGTTAGCGAACTAGGGTCTCTGTTCCATTTTTAATCTGTACGTTGAATCAGGTGAGCGCAAGTTCGTGAGCACGGTTTATAATTTATCGTTACATCTCAGTGATTCTGGAATTATGCAAGAAGAAAATGATATACACCAAGCTATGACGCGTGCTGAAGATCGCTATAATAGGGGGTTGATCGTAAGACCATGGGAAATGATAGTTAATTTTTCAGGAGTTTATAATTTGATTATGTCATTCCGTCTCATACCTTAAGGTTATTAGGCTATCGTTATGCTGATGGCATATTGGAACGAGTCTCTTCTATTGAGTTCAAAGGATATAGCAGGGTTTCAATGGTAAATTGCCCCCCAGGCCTTTTCGATTCATATTTAGGGGATCGATTAGGCATTGAATGAAAATAATTCAGTAAACTTTTCAGCTTTTTATCTCCAGCCATTTTTGAGATTTTTGTAAAAAACACTTTTTTGATTTTATTCTTTTTCTTTTGTGAAAACCCACAATTTTCCAATGGCGATTTTAGGTCGTATTTATAAATATTTAAGAAAAGCCCTGAGCAGAAACCTTCAAGCTCTCGTTCTTTGGTGGAGCAATAAGACTATTACATTAAATTTAATATGGAACTTGAGATTGATACCAATATAATATGAAGGCAGAATCTCAGCACAATCGCGGCATTATATTCTGGGCATTATTCAAAAAATTAAATATGTAAAAAATGAATACATGATAAAAAAAATGAAATTATATGATTCTGATGATGCGATAATCTTGAAATTTTATATGAACATTCAATATGTATATCAGTTTTGATTCACAAAATAAATTTCACTCGAATCTGATATCCTGTTATGTAAATATAAAGATTCTTTTTTTCAATATTCCAATTGAATTTTCACTATGGCCACAAAATTTTGCATGAAAATTCAGTATATCAGTCTTCATTCACAAAAGGAATTTCACTCAAATCGAATATATCCTGTAATGAAAATATGTATAAAGATTTTTCTTTTCAATATTCCAATTGAATTCCTTCAAGGTATAGGTATAAACACAAGTGAATGAATAGGTTTTGGTTCTACCTTTCACATGAAAGTAAATGCTTCATTTTTATAAATACTATTGTAGCAACTACGCAAAGGAAAAGCCCAGTTCTATTTGGTGAACCGACATAAAGTTTATGTTAAATAGGTAATTACTGAACTAGATTATTAATGACAGCGATTAATAGTTCGCCAATACCCTTACCTGTAATTTTCATGAATATTGTCCTCTTCGTTCAGAAGACACTTGGTTCCATACTTCATTCCCTTCCTGTTCACAAAGCTTATTATTAAAATCTTCACAATTTCTGAATTGTGAATTGAAGGAACTTACAGTATGTTAATGCATTTTTGAGCGCTCGTTCTTCTCTAACGAGTGATAAGTTTTTTGCTCAAATGTCTGTAATTTTCTAATTTTGAGCCGAAAATGGTCTCAAACGATAGGATTAGACTCCCTGATGACAAATGTGTGGTCAAATTCAATTCTGTCTGTGGGACCTTCCGGCCAGCCGTTAGCACGATAACTATCAAAGCGATTGTCCCAGAGTCTTGACAATTTCGGGGTGAGTTTGGTTCCCAAATGCCGCGATCAAGTTCGTTATACAGTCAAATCGTAAAGGCTGTTTCATAAAATATGTCCATTCAAAATTTTTGTGCTACTGGGTGGGGCAGAAAAAACCTATCCGATTTCAAATCCCTTTTTCTCAGAAGAGAGAGCAGGTAGAGTAGTGGGGTAAAAACCGTTAGAAAGCTGATTTTATGCCATTTGTCAGTAGTCAACATGCCTTGGTCTGGTGAACATCGTGCTTTTGTTATTGAGCGGTTTATCGAATGCGGCGGTTCGATAATTGCTACACAACGTGCTTTTCGAATTCATTTCGGACTCGGGCGTCATGATCCTGTTCCACATCACGCTACGATTAAAGTGTGGGTGTCAAATTTTAGACAGACGAGTTCAGCATTGAAAAAGAAGTCGCCTGGACGTCCCAGGACAGCAACAGGACCTGAAAACGTGGCCAATGTGAGAGCCGCGATTGAACGTTTCCCGCGTCGTTCGGCGCGAAAACATTCGCTCGCTTTGGCGATTTCCAGCCGCAGTACTCGGCGAATTTTGCACCGGGACCTCAAAATGCATCCCTACAAAATGGTTGTTGCACAGAAATTAAGTGAACTGTTTCCCGGTCGCCTCATTTCTCTGAGAGGTGATCTTGGCTGGCCGCCGCGCTCACCGGATCTCACTCCATGTGACTTCTTCCTTTGGGGTTACTCAAATCGAAGGTTTACCAGCATCGACCAAGGACCCTTCTTGCTTTACGAAGGGAAATTGCTCGGGCAATTGAAGAAATTCCTGTGGAAATGACGTGTGAAAGTCATGGAAAGCTACCGCGAGCGCCTAAATAAGTGTATCCGCTCCCAAGGACGACATTTGAGTGATGTGCTTTTCAAAACTAAATTTAAAAATGGCATAAAATTTGCGATATGTTAATAAAAAAATTTTTTGACAAGCTGAGTGGTTTTAATTTTATAACGTTTTGAAATCGGATAGGTTTTTCTGCCCCACCCTGTACAATATCCCTAGATAAAATGAAACCAATTCTGTGGCCACATTCAAGATACTTATAATAAACCTCATGCGAAATTTCGTGCTTTTCAAAACTTAAATTTAAAAATGGCATAAAATTTGCGATATGTTAATAAAAAAATTTTTTGACAAGCTGAGTGGTTTTAATTTTATAACGTTTTGAAATCGGATAGGTTTTTCTGCCCCACCCTGTACAATATCCCTAGATAAAATGAAACCAATTCTGTGGCCACATTCAAGATACTTATAATGAACCTCATGCGAAATTTCGTGGCCATAGTTTTAACACAACCATAGACAATTTAATTGGAATACTGAAAAGAAGAATCTTCCTTTCAATAACAAAATATCCGATTCGAGTGAAATTTATTTCGTGAAGGAAGATTGATATACTGAATGTTCATGCAAAATTTCAAGAAAATCATCAGAACCATAGAATAATTTTCCAGAATATTACTCCGATAGTGCTGAGATTTTGTATTTACATATTTAGTGTCAATATCAAGTCCTTCACGAAATTTCGAGATAATAACCTCATTGCTCCACCAATGAAAGAGCGCTCAAAAGCACCTGCTCAGGGTTTTTTTAGTTTTTACTTGATATGTTAGGATGAATAACAAAATGACACATCCATCCATCTTTCTTGGTGAACACATAAGTGCAACAAACCGTTGAACAATCAAGTTGACCTAAATACCAGATTAACATCCAGAAACACAAACAGATAACATTGATTTATTGGGCTATAAATTACAATTCTTTTCGTAATTCTCTCTGCTCTGCAAATATTCATGAAACCATAGGAGTGTGCCTGTGAGTGCCGTCTTCCTTGATAGGATTAGATGGAATTGAGTTGAATTTCTTCGCAGAAATCTGCTTGAGTTGTGCCAGATGTCTTAATTTCTGTTCCAAACCTCGCTGAATTAACTCTTTAGGAGGCTCTATCCTTTTCAAGTCAACCAGAATGTTCTTCTTCTCTAGAAGATTCCTATCTATGTGTATCTGAAATGCCAAGCGAGATGATGGAGTGGAACAAATTGCATGAATCTAGTATTGAACGTCCCTATACCTGGAAAGTTCATTGTGAAGGTGAATAAAACACTATTCCAGATAAATGATGAGGTGATTTTTAATATATCCCCAAGATGTTTCGAGCGATTAACAGTTCATCTTCAGGAGAAAAATCAAGAAAGTGAAGCTGAAAAACCGAAACAACAACAAAGCCAAATATGAAATAATAATTGATCAGGAAAATGAGACACACTTATTGTAATAATGATATACTTAGACAATCGATTTCGGCTCTAGGCCATCATCAGGTAAGCTGAAATAAGAGATAGATGACAAAAATAATATAAACGATGATACAGTATGTACAATTCACAAACTTTTTCAATAATAATTATATCTATGTCTTATTTCAGCTGACCTGATGATGGCCTAGAGCCGAAATCGATTGTCCAAGTATATCATTATTACAATAAGTGTGTCTCATTTTCCTGATCAATTCTACCAAACACACTAATGGAGTTTTTCGTTAAGAAAAAAAAATGAAATAATAATAAATATACAAAATTAAATGGAATACAATAATCTAGAAAACAATGACAAAACAAAGACAAAAGAGGAAAAAGTCAAAACAAATGAAACTGATCATTGAAGTCAGTTTTTCAAAAACAAAAGAAGCAGTGACAAAATGAATCGAAAGACTTGAAAAAAAGCAGAATGTCACCAAATCACACTCACATAACAATTTCACAAAACTTCACTGAGAGTTGACATGCAAATGATCTAAAAAATGACTCCTTGCATATCACTCAAAAATTAATCAATAAAACCCTTTGGAGAACAAACAAAATAAATTCATAAAAGTTTTAAGCAAATGTATAAAAACACGCAAATAATTTGAATAAGACATCTGACATTTCTAAAACGTGAACTACCACAGTCATCAGTCATGCTTTCTTGTATAGAGAAGCCAAAACAAAAAAGCACAAACTGAAGGAATCTACTAATAAGGATAAAGTAAAAAACAAACCAAAATGTCAAACAAAATCAAACGAAATAGAATTATCAATACCAGCTTTGTTCAACAATTCTACTTCAGAATTTCGCATATACTTACTGATGCACATCTCTTCCAAAATCATCTGCCTGATTATTTTGTCATTGTGTTTTAGGTTATCGTATTTAATTCAATTCTGTATTTTTGTTAATTTATATTTGGCTTTGTTGCTGTTGCTCCAGGAGTTTTTCGGTTTCTCAGCTTGACTTTTGTGATTTGTCCGTTTTACTTAAACGAATGCTATATCGTTTTGCCCAAATATCTGTAATTTTCTAATTTTGAGCCGAAAATTATCCTTAACGATGGGGTTCGGCACCCAGATGACGAATCCGTGGTTAAATAGTACGATAACTTTCGAAGGGATTGTCCTACCTAGATACTTGATATTTTCAGGGTGAGTTCGGTTCCCAAATGCCAAGGTTGTTCATTAATCAGCCAAATCGTGCAGGTTCTTCCATTGAATATGGCCATTCAAAATTTTTGTTTCTCATCAATATCTCAGACAAAACGGAACCAATCGAAAAGAAATTTTGTGTGGCCACATGCAAGATGATATACAGGATGTTCAGAGGAACATTAATCACTTATCATTGAGTGTTTTCACTTGGTTTTCAGTTTATTTTCATTACGTTCAGATTTTAGGTTAAATTTTTCAAAGTAGGTACTCTTATAGCAATAGCGAAAATGTGAAATTTAATGTTTTTCTGAAATCCTTATATCTTCTACAAAAAAATTTAAGAAAAGCCCTGAGTAGGAGCTTTTGAGCATAGACAAACTAAAAATAGATGAGCCACTCGTATATGTCGCGCCACCTGTCGGAGGAGGATACTAATACACGAAAAAATTATTCTCAATTTGATAGTTAGATGTCGTTGCATTCATGGAAATCCTATCGAGAAAATAGTAAGTATGTAAAATCGTTATTATCAAAAAACCTTTGAATTGTCAACTGACACAAGGAGTTTGACACGTTCTTTTTGAAATATCATGAATTTCGATATGCCTGCAAGAGTGAAGATGTGTTGTGTTATTGGATGTGAAAATCGAGATGCAAAAAGGTAATTTCAAAATATATATTATATATATTCTGTTACCTATAAGAATTAAGATTTAGTAGGTAAATACTCATATTTTGTATTATTGAATTCATTATTGTTAGTTTTTGAGAATGTTTTCAATGCAATTATTAGTTTATTGATTAGATATTTATGAAATGAATCTGTATTTTCAATTGGTGATATCTATTTCAGTTAATAAATTTTTATTCTATCCAGAATTTGATTATTGATCCTCACTTCTCGATTCCAAAAGAAACTCAGATGAAAGTTCGTTGCAGGTATTATTTCCATGAAAATAAAATTCCTCACTCATCAATAACTTGCACGAATCCATTCTGATTTCCTTTTGGAAATTGAATTTCAAAAAACTTTTTGTACCTTGTATATGGGGTGTACCTACCTATTCAAAAGGTGCACTACAGAATTCTTTTTGAGGCAGCTTTACGATACAGATTCCTTTTTCAATTGAGCTTTTTTCACGAATTAGTAATGTTGTACAAAAAAAGATGTCGTTGAAGCTTGTTCTACTAGTGTCTCATCTATTCTCCGTTTAGTTAGTCTATGCTTTTGAGCGATCGTTCGTTGGTGGAGCTTTAAAACTAGTACCTCGAAATTTTTTATGGGACTTCCGATTGATACTAAATATATGAATGCAGAATCTCAGTACACTCAGACTTATTTTCTAAAAATTATTATGAGAATGAAATAAGTGAAAAAATGAATAGAATTCTATGGTTCTGATCATGCGATCCTCTTTAAAATTTGCAGTAACATTCAGTATATTAGTTTTCATTCCCAAATAAATTTGACTCGAATCAGATGTTCTGTTATGGAAATATAAAGATTCTTCTTTCAATATTCTATTGAATTTTCTATGGTTCTGTTAACACTGTGGCCACAGAATTTGGATCAAGATCCAGTATATTAATCTTTATTCACAGAAGAAATTCACTGGAATTGGATATCCTGTTATGGAAATATAAAGATTCTTCTTTCCAATATGTCAATTGGATTTTCTATGGTTCTGTTAATACTATGTCCACGAAATTTTGTATGAACATTAAGGCGAATTTTGGCGATGTAACTACAGTTTACCATAGTTACATAGTTGACAGTTAATACACGTATGTTTTGTCAAATCATCACGTGATAGTTACATAGTTACGTAAGTTGACAGAAAATATGCGTATTAACTGTCAAAAGTATGTGACTATGGTAAGCTGTAGTTACATCGCCAAAATTCACCTCAAGTATATCGATCTTCTTCAACAAAATACATTTTACTCGAATCGGATATCTTTTCATGGAAATATTGAGTTTCTTCTTCTCAATATTCCAATTGAATTTTCTATGGTTCTGTACACACTATGCCACAAAATTTTGCATGAGGCTTGTTATGAGCATCTTACATTTGGCCGTAACATTTCATTCTGATTGGTTTCGTTTTTGTGAGATATTGAGGAACAAACATTTTGAATGGCCACATTTTATGGAACGCCCTGTACGATTTGGCTGGTTAACGAACTCAACCGAGGCATTTGTGCACCAAATTCACCCTGAAAAGTCTCTAGTACAGTACCTTCGAAAGTTATCGTGCTAACGGACGGCCGGCCCTGATCACGAGGAACGTGTTCACATCTCAATATATAGAACTAAGAACTAACAGATCGAATCATTTCAAATTTGAAAGTTTTGTTAGATTTAACGATCACCATCTTCCAATATTTTCGAAATTGAATAAATCAGATCCGGACTCAAAAAATTTCGGATTTTTTGTATTTCAGTAAATATTCGAATTTTGCTCATTTTCGTTTTCATAACCACGAAGAATAAATTCTCAATGAAAAATGAAAATCTCTGCTTGATCAATAAAATATTCTTTCATGAGTGAAATCTCAAGATACGATAAATCTCGAACCTATCGGTGAAATTATTTTGAATTTTGCAGTTTTTTATTCTTTCGTCTGTGTTTTTTTAATCGGAAAAACAGACCCAGTCTAAAGAAGTTTTAGACGTTCTACATTCCGGTGATATCGGATCACGTAAAAAGAGCGCTCAATCAGGCTTTTGTGATAAATTTGTGATAAAAATTGTTGAGAGAATATATGTCTTCATCGATCCACGCCGCTAAGTATAGTTCAAAATTACAGTTGAAATTTGCATTTAAAATTCTCATAGTACCTGTTTTGGTGCGACTAGCATATCCTTGCTGGTATAGGGTTTCGTTTCCTTATTCATTACAACTTTTCTCTTCGGAATGGTTCTTATCTTCAGATATAAGGGATGCAGTTTTCTATCGCTCAAATCGACCATCCTCTGTTCAACCGAAGTGAAGTGTGGTAGAGGTTTGTCAATTTCTTTCTTCAGGTTGGATGTGCCTCCATCCTCTGGAGCCTTTTTACTTCTTGTTGAGATACGGTTTTCAGAATCAGGCAATTTGGTGTCTTCTTGAAGTAAGATTGCCGAGCCACATGTTCTGTATTTTATACCAGGAATATCGTCCACTTCTGGGTAAAATTCTTGCTCCCTGCCCTCTATAATTTATTACAAAAATTAAACAAAGCCCTAACGTCGGAAGCTTTTGGGCGCTTGCTGGCTGTATAAACTCTAAAGTCCATATCTCCAAATAACTTTCTATATAGGGTCTGCCGGAAAATGTGTGAAATCTCTTGGATTCAGATAGAACATAAAAAAGGGGATGACAAATTCCCATAATTTTTTTCCTATCGGCCCTCCCTACGAAGATACGACCTCCTAAACGACGCCACTGAAAATTCATTTTAGTGGAATAAATTTATATTACTTACTTCTTTCATGATTTTTTTCTCGAAAACGGTTCATTTTATCGACACTGCACAAGAGTACCTTTTCTTTAGCATAAAGTTCAAGGTATCAAAATTTGTTTTTTTATCACACAATGTGTTAAAAATGTAAGCATTAAAATGTGCAACCCAGTCCGCCTCTGGTAAACTGACAAGCTAATTGAAATTTGAGTGCGGTGATTTAAGAGGTCATATCCAATTTTCATCAAATTATATCGAGTAGTTTGAAACTTATTCCACTAAAATGTCGTATCTTCGTAGGGAAGGCTGCTAGAAAAAAAAATTGTGGGAACTTGTCATCTTCATCTTTTATGTTCTATCTGAATCCGATATATTTCCCACATTTTTTTTGTTGCATTTTTTTGAATAGGGAAAGTGCGTCATGTGATACTTTTTTGGCAAGGATTTTTATCTTCCTCACAGGCGTGCAGAAATTTCCAGGAAAAAAATTTTATTGAAAAATTAGGAGGTCAAGTAGTTAACAGAGGTTTCAAGTATGTGCACTTTATCACGTCTTATTTACTTTGAGATGGTACCTGATAAAATTTGTCACCGTATGGAAGTTTACGGTTTCGTTCATGCACAACTGTCAACCCTTAATAGTTATTTTTGTATCTAGTGCGCGAAATGCTACTTTGGTGATCGAGAACTGATTTTTTAAAGAGGCGCAGCCGAGTCATAGTAACAAAGGAAAATGAAAAAGAGGGTCACTTCGCATATCTTGCCAATGCGCGAACCTTGTCATTTTTTGAAGTTTGTAGAAAAAAATGACAAGGTTTCGCGCATTGCCAAGAATATTTTTTTTCATTTTCCTTTGTACTATGACACCGTGCGCGAAGTAGTGTGCGAAATACTTCGCACACTGCATGTAAACTATATAGGATTTTTATATTCTACCTCCAAAATAATGAAAATAATTATCAGGAACTATCACTTTGAAATAATTGCCAACAAATGCCATTTTAGTTCCACAGTTAAAGTACCTAATCACTTGATTTGGAAAAACAGTTCAAACCAGTTCAATACTTTTTTTCATATTAAGCTGAGCGTTAGTAGAAAAAATTTTGTTTGCATCTCATGCGCGAAATACTTTCGTGATCTCGACTATTTTTTAACTCGACTGCGCCTCGTTAAAAAAATCAGTTCTCGATCACCAAAGTAGCATTTCGCGCACTAGATACAAAAATAACTATTAATAGGGAAAAAGACATTGGAAATTTATATACATTTTTATACTATCCGCAGAATCTTTGTGATTACAAGAAATTAAATGTTCACCACCTTGGTCAATGCCGAAATATATTCCGATGTCATCTCATTTTTTTCTCAATCAAGGGGTTCGTAGGGGTTGAAAGTTGTGCAAGAAAAGAACTGTAATGGTCGACTTCCATTCGGCGAAAAATTTCATCAGGCTTTTGGGCGCTCGTTCTCCTTAAAAGAGTGCCATATCGTTCTGCCCAAATATCTGTAATTTTCAAATTTTGAGCCGAAAATGGTCTCAAACGCTAGGGGTCGACTCCCTGATGACGAATCCGTAGTCAAATTCAATTCTGTCCGTAGGGTCGTCCGGCCGGCCGCCCGTTAGCACAATATCTTTCGAAGGGATTGTCCCAGAAACTTGAAATTTTCAGGGTGAGGTCGGTTACCAAATGGCTCGGTTAAGTTTGTTTACCAGCCAAATCGTACAAGGTGTTCCATAAAATATAGCCATTCAAAATTTTTGTTCCTCAATATCTCAGACATAACGAAATCCACCGAAATTAAAAGTCGCGGCCATACGCAAGATGCTCATAATAAGCTCCATGCAAAATTTTGTGGCTATAATATAAACAGAACCATAGAAAATTCGATTCCAATATTGAAAAGAAGAAACTTCATATTTCTCCACAAAAATATCCGATTCAAATGGAATTGATTTCATAAATGCAGAATTTTGTGGCCATAGTGTTAACAGAATCATAGAAAATTCAATTGGAATGGTAATGGAAAGAAGAATCTTTATTTTTTCAAAAGAGAATATGCGATCAAGTGGAATTTTTTTCGTGGATGAAGACTGTTATACTGGATTCTCATGCAAAATTTTGTGGCCAAAGTGTCAACAGAACCATAGAAAATTCAATTGGAATATTGAAAAGAAGAATCCTTATATTTCCATCACAGAATATCCGATTCGAGTGAAATTCATTTAGAGAGTGGGAACTGCTATACTGAATGTTCATGCAAAATTTCAAGAGGATCGCATCATCAGAATCATTGAATTTAATTGTTGTAATTATTTATTTTTTGCATATTTTATTTTTCGAATAATTTCCAGAATTAAATTCCGATTTTGCTGAGCTTTTGCATTCATTTATCTGGTATCAATATCAAATTCCATATAAAAATTTAAGGTAATAGTCTTATTGCTCCACCAAAGAACAAGCGCTCAAAGGCTCCTGCTCAGGGCTTTTCTTAATTTTTTCTTGAACATTTCTGCACGCTTGTGAAAAAGCTACAAAGAGCTTGCCAAAAAAGTACCACAAGACACTCTTTCCCTATTCAAAAACTTTAGAGAGTTGATTGGGATGGCGCAGGGTGCAACGAAAATCTTTCAAAATGCATAAAAATTTGGTAAAAGTGAAACAAAATTGACCTGTTCCAACATTTTGTTGCCAAATATTAATGATTCTTCTGAGATAATGAATTTGTTCCATAATTTTTGATGCCCAAGTAGAAACCATTCTCACCTTTCTTGAGATCGCACAATTTCTTGAGCTCCGGAGGCATCTCAGTTCTTCTCCAAACATCTGGTAAAATAAAGGCTTAAATTTCTTATTGCAAGTTTTGTGTTTGCATTTATCTATATGTTTTTCTTGCCCCATCTGAAGGTAAGAAAGTTTCTTTTTATCTGTAAATGGGTTATTATACTGGAGCGATTAAATATCACTGACATTTTGAAGATTATCGTGACAGATCATTGAAAGTTTTGAATGATTGGAATTATTATGAATCTATGCATTATTTACTTATTTTCGAGGTGCATAGTTGTACAGTAAATTTGTGCTGAAAAGAACCCCTAGCAGGAAAGTTTTGGGGTAGTTCTGATTTCTTCCATTTTTTATGTTTGTTGGGCTGCTGAATCCGAATCTGAGGTTTTCTAACAAAGTTTCATAAAGGAACATAGAAAAAAAACGCAAAAAATTTCATTTTTGGTCAGTTTTCTGCTTATTATTCGAAAACTATCAACTTATCGTTAAAGATATTTTTATACAAAATGAAAGTACCTACATGAAATTTCCTACAAATTGCAATATTAAAGTTTCCAATGCCATAAACCGTTCTGGCTCAAACTGTATTTGAAGATAGGCCTATTTTTTTCAATTACAGTTTGAACCAGAACAGTTTATCACAAAGGAAATCTTATACAGGGTTGGGATAAAGTTCGGCACCAAATTAATATCTTTAAAACGAAACGGGCGATATTTTTGAAATTTGGCAGCTGAGTGTAATGGACCACAATGCATCTGATGAGCATATTTGCATTAATGAGGTACTTCCGGTTTAACCGGAAATGACCAATTTTTTTTTATTTAAATGGGATACCCTGTATATTCTGCAAATTCTGAAAGAGCACTTTGTTTCGGATCTGTCCATACCAGGTTCCATGTAAAAATTCTCTGTTGAAAGAAGAAAATCAGTCCTTTTGTACATTTCAGAAAAAATCCATTCAAATAAATAAATCGTTGTTATTTGTATCAATAGTGAGAAATAAAACGAAATACTTTGTAGTAGATAACTCTTTCTGCTTTTCATGACGTATTTTTCATGAAAATCTATAAAAAGAAGAAATACAGCTTTTACTAGTAGAAAAAAATTATTAGAAATAATTAAAAAAAAATCATTTTAAATGTTCGAAGTGCTTGCCATTCACCTCCTGACAATATGCCAGTCTATCAACAAATTCTTGAGTAACTTTTCTCAAGACTTCTCCATGTATTAAGGCACATTCATTAAGAATCCGTTGTCTCAATTCTTCTTTTTACAGATAATTTTTACATGGAACCTGATATGGACAGATCCGAAACAAAGTGCTCTTTCTGAATCTGCAGAAATATACAGGGTGTTCCATTTAAATAAAAAAAATTGGTCATTTCCGGTTAAACCGGAAGTATCTCATTAATGAGAATATGCTCATCAAATACATTGTGGTCCATTACACTCAGATGCCAAATTTCAAAAATATCGCCCGTTTCGTTTTAAAGATATTAATTTGGTGCCGAACTTTATCCCAACCCTGTATTGCAATTTGTAAAAAAATTCATGTTCTTTCATTTTGTATAGAAATGTCTTTCACGAAAAGTTGATAGTTTTGGAGTAATAAGCGGAGAACTGACCAAAAATGAGATTTTTCATTATTTTCATCATTTTTCATTTACTTCTTCGTTTTAGAGGGTTTTTTTCATCATAAAATTCGGATTAAAGGTGCAATGTCTTGAACGAAATTCGTTTTACAGAGAAATTCGTTATAAAGACGTTCGCCATAGGGTAGTTCCACCGTACCTATATGGTATTTATGAATCAATATAATCCCAAAATTTAAATAAGTGTTTTGGGACACCCATTGCGTAACTCTTAGATCAATTCTAAGAAAAAACTTGTTCGTTGTCTATTTATTATCAATATTATCTGGCTGATGGACTAATCTCATTAGGCAAAATATTAACATTTGAATTTCAAATCATTGATAGACAAATTACAGAACCAATTATAATAGTTGTTTTATCCCTAATGATATTCTGGTACCATATAAGTCTCAAGTTTTCAAATCTTAAGTATAATTAGCATATCAAAAATATAAAAGCATAATTAAGATTCGAGTTGATGAATTGATTGGTAGGTTTTTAGATACAGGATATCCTGCCGTAGATTTTATCAAACTATCAATGCCAAATTATATGTAAACGAGTTCACAGTTTTCTTCGAATTAAATGGAATCTGAAGTTTTCCTAACCGTGGAATTTTCACATGTGTATTGTTTACAAAGTATGCGTTTGCACAATGATGAAAGTTAATTAAAAAAATAAATCTGAAGGAAACGTTTTCTACAATGCCAGAACTGTATCGGAAATTGATGGAATGTTCGAGCAATTAAATCTTTATGAAATTTAGTTGTTTAAACCTTCATGGGAATCGATTATTTGTTCGAAATAACAAATCTTCTGGGAAAAATTAGGTTTTTCGAAAATATTTTCGGCACCGTACAGGGTGACTCACTCATCCTTGGTAATCTATTTTTTTTCGAAGGATCAATATTTTTTTATTGTGTTGACGGTATTCGGTACAAGTCAATGTTGATTTGAAATGCGCGTAAAAGTCATATCATATATCGGGTGTCCCAAGGTGATTGGCCTATTAAATTATTATGGAAACTATTGATGGTGTGGATCGATATTTGGCCAACTAAGGTACATTTTAAAAATAATTTCACTTTTTCAGTGTTGCCGGATGTACGACAATTCGGCAACAACTTTGTTATTTTGAATGAAATCCATGAAATATTAATCTATTTCTCCTACTTTTTCATATCTATCTTTAACGATTTTTGAGTTGTTCATTATTTTTCGAACTTCTAGATCAAATTGGCGTGTTACGAAAATGACTATAGAGTTCACTCAATATTTGAGATTTAAGTAAGAAATTCAACCAGTAATTAGATATTGATCTAATCTATGTCACTGCTTCTGAATTATAGTTGTCAGTTATACAGGATTTACAAAAAATCATCATTTGCCAAGTTACAAAATCGTTGAAAGGTATAAGGACGTGAATAAAAAATTGAAGAGTGTGTTGTACTAATTCCAAAGATTGAAAATTATACTAGGTGTCTAATTTGAAAAAACGGACTTTTTTTACGATTTCGTAACTTGGCAAATGATGATTTTTTTGGGCCATCTTGTACAACTGACAACTGTAATTTAAAAGCAGTGGCATAGATTAGATCAATATCTAATGACTGGCTGAATTTCTGACTTAAATCTACAATATTTAGCGAACTAGGAGTCATTTTCGTAACCAGCCAATTTGATCTATAATTTCGAAAAATAATTAATAACTCAAAAACCATTAAAGATAGTTAGGAAAAAGTAGGAGTGAATGAATTTTATATTTTATGAGGTATCATAAAAAATGGAAATACCGGATATCCCATTTAAAATAACAAAGTTGTTGTCCAATTGTCATACGTCCGGCAACACTGGAAGAATGAAATTATTCAAAAAATGTACTTTACATGGCCAAATGTCGATCCACAAAATTTGAAATCTTTACCATCAATAGTTTCCATAATAATCTAATAGGCCACTCACCTTGGGACACCCGACAAATATACTGATGGACAAAATTAGCGCACCACCTAAAATTTCGTTGAATTTTAACAATTAATATCTTCCCAATATTTAGTCGGATTTCAGAGTTTTTTTCTTTCAATAGTAGCTCTGTTATAGTCGAATTTCCCCCATTAAGCAGAAGTCCAAAAAATAAATTTTCATGTTGTACAGGGCGTTCAAATAATGTCATGTTTTATAGTCAAATTAAAACGTCTTCTGTGGGCAATGCCAGATTGCTGAGGCATATAAAAACAATAGTGCGTTGAAGCCTAGTATCTCTTAAGTATTTTGGTTTTTAAAAACCAATTCATCTTGAAGTCGTCCAGAGATATTCAACATTTTATCAACTCTTTTATTTTATGCATTAGCCATGAATACCTTCGCAACTATTTGTCCGATTTGAATGTTTTTTTTAGTTGTAGCTCTTTTATTGGCGAATATCATACTACAATGAGATGTTCAGAAAAGAAATCAGGAAACATCAGGCTACATCACTGTTTAGTTAGTATAGCATAGTAGAGATGCCTTAGGTATCTGGTATTTCCCACAGAAGGCGTTAAACTGTAATGAAAAAAACCCGAAAATTTAAACGCCCTGCATTTCTTTTTTAAACATCTCATTGTAGTATGATATTCGCAAATAAAAGAGCTCCATCTAAAAAAACATTCAAATCGGACAAATGGTTGCGGAGATATTCATGGCTAATGCATAAAATACAAGAGTTGGTAAAATGTTGAATATCTCTGGACGACTTCAAGATAAATTGGGTTTTAAAAAAACAAAATACTCAAGCGATACTAGGCTACAACGCTTTATTGTTTTTATATGCCTCAGCAACCTGGGATTGCCCACAGAAGATGTTAAAATTTCACTATAAAACATGACATTATTTAAACGCCCTGTACAACATGAAGATTTTATATTTTGGACTTCTGTTTAATGAAGGGAATTTGACAATAACAGAGCTACTATTGAAAGAAAAAAACGTTGAAATCCGACTAAAGATTGGGAAGATATCAATGGTTAAAATTTAACGAAATTTTAGGTGGTGCGCTAATTTTGTCCATCAGTATATGCCACTGTAGGAAGGCATACTGTCACGACATAGAAAGAAATTGATGTTATATAATTAACATAAAACACGCTGCAGGTCACACCGTCACTGACGGTAAGACATAGAAAAAATGGTATTATGAAGAAAATTTAGAACAACATTATCTTTCGAATGACTCAAAAAAGGTTTGTTTTTGAAAAAAAAGACGCGAAGCCTGGCGTCTTATATTTCATATCCGGCTTTTACGCGAATCTCTAGTCAACAATCATTATATAGGGTTATCCATTTTGCGGTTTCAAAAGTAAACGTAAATAAAACACATAAAAAATATTTTTTATCATGATATTTCTTTTTTATTATGAAGTTTGAACGTTGACATTTGCGTGAAACACTACATCATTTAAATGACAACCACCCGAATTGTTGCAAGCATCGATTTTTTTGAGGTAATTTTCGACCACTTTTTGACACATATTGGGCGGTATCTCAGCCATAACTTGACGAATATTGGTTTTTAACTACTCAAGAGTTGAAGGTTTATCTGCATAAACACGGTCTTTCGCGTAGCCCCACAAAAAAAAGTCAAGCAGTGTCAAATCGCATGATCTTGGTGGCCAGTTGATATCGCCGTCCACCGCCGGTTGTTCAAGCACCCTTTCGACGTATCCACGATGTTGATGTGAATGGTCGGCTGGCTTCAGTTGTTGTGTGAGCTGGATTTTATTTGGGTGTAGGTGTAGATCTTAATGCAAAATACGCCATAATGTGCCGTAAGACAGTCCTAACTCCTGAGAATGACGAGGAATCGACAGATTCGGGTCTTCGGCAACACTTTCACTAACAGTAGCGATATTTTCAGTGGTACGAGCAAAACGATGATGCACAGGGCTTACAATATCTGTAGCCAATCCAGTCTCTTCAAATTTCTTCACAATTTTACCAATTGCTTGCGTAGTTGGACGATTATGTAAACCAAAATCTACTCTTAAAGCACGATATGTGGCTGTGGCAGAATCGCCATTTTTGTATTAGGTTTTTACAATTTTCATGCGTTGTGCGATAGTCAAGCGATCCATTTTCATAAATGTCAGACTTTCAACTAAAAAAAAATTTTTTTTTTTAAAAATTCGTTTGAAAGATATCGAATTCCAGCCGTATACTTTTGAAACCGCGAAATGGATAACCCGTTATTTCCATAACAAGATATCCGATTTTCGAGTGAAATTAATTTTGTGAATGAAGATTGATATACTGAATGAAAGAGGTCAACAGGATTGCATCACCAAAACCGTAGAATTTTGTTAGTTATTGATTTAACATATTTCATTTTTGAATAATTTCCAGAATATACTCGTGAGTTCGATTGTGCTGAGATTCTGCATTTATATATTTGGTATCAATCTCAATTACATACAAAATTTTGAGGTAATAGCATTATTGCTCCACCAATGAACGGGCTCTCAAAGCACCTGCTCAAGGCTTGTCTTGAGTTTTTTAATAAGAGTTTTGAAAACTTTTTTCGAGCAGCATTCAATCGAATGAAGATATTCAAATAAAAACTGCCGAATAACAAAGTACAAAAAAATTAATATTTTTATTAAGTTCTGACAATGCGGTGTAATTGAAGACCAAGTCTGAATACGTCATAATTATTATGAATTAAATGGAATTTTCTCTTTCGATATTAAGGTGACCTACATATTCTATCATGTGATGATCCACCATTGTACATGAATATGGTAGTAGGAAGAAATATTGTTTGCGAACTTCTCCTTCGCTTTTGTCAGCAAATCTTATAATCATATCATTCCTAGCTTTCTATTTGCCTGAATAAATTGCAAAATCAATTGAAGGTGAAGTGAATTTGAAAAATAGAATTATGACTTTTTCAAGACGATAAGGTAGTACCAAATCAGAATATCGACTATAGTTCTGAAGGAAATTCCTAAAGTAATATGTATAGTAATATTCATTACGAGCAATGAAATCCGAGGAGAATAATTTTTTTTGTTATGTTCAGAAGTAAATTGTGAACTTTTACAGAAATGATAGGTTATGTTGTTGTGATGAACTGAATTGATTACGGAAATTAAACTGATTTTGTCAAAAAGCGACATCAGTTGGAAGTGATGCGCATCACTTCAAAATTACAACATTTGTTCAATAGAACGAGCATCAACTGATTTAGCATCAGTTTGGAAGTGATACAACAATTGTAAAAATACGTTGAACAATGATGATAAAGATATAATTCTTGGTATTTATCACTCGGAAAAGCTTAGCACGTTTAACGTTTCTTTATTATTCTGACAACTACATCAATTGTTCTTGACATAAATCAATATATCTTATGAACATCGAATACCAACACGAAATACATAATAATAATTCCAATACTCCCACTTATTGAGTGTTGTAAATAACAGCAAGAACACTAAGAACACACTTATTTTAAGTCTCAACCACTATAAAATTTCATGCCCAACAAATATCTGAGTCTTTGAAAACTTCTTTCAGTAGAGCTTTTGCTTTTGTGAAAATATTTGTATCCTTCGTGGGCAGAAACCGACAGAATTCCTCTAATTGAGTCAAATCGTCCTTCCTTTTGAGCAAAGTCTTTTGCACACAGTCTTGCTTTATATCTTTCTATTTCACCTTGATTGTTACATTTTAGTTTGAATACCCATTTTGATCCAATTTCTTTTCGTCCTTCAGGAAGTTTCTGTACAATTCATTCCTTATTTTGTTCTAGACCATGTTTTTCTTCTTGTATTGCTTCTATCCACTTTTCAGCGTTTTCGCAATGAACAGCTTCTTCATAGGTATTTGGAACTTCTAGGTCCACCAGGTTTAGCTCAACTTCAAAATCTTTTAATTTTTCGGGAAACTTGACGTTTCTTCGTGGTCTTCCATTATCTTCATCAGGTTCGATTTCTTCGTATAATTGAATATTATCCTCTGGCTGAATGTTTGACATTGGATTTTCGAAGTTATCATCTGTGAACTCAATCAATACAGCTTCTTGTTTTGTTACAGTTGCTTCTGTGTTGTTGCAAACAGTACGAATAAGCATCTCATATAAATTATTTGTTTTCTGTTGTAAAGCACTAGCAACAAGGTCGTCTCCTTGATATATTTTCGCATAAGTACCTTCCTTGATTATCTTCATGTTCCTATTCGTCAGAACTCCTTCAGATATAAGATTTTTTCTCAGGTCTGGGATGAAGAGTACATTTTGTATGTAAGAGTCAAACCAATGTCCATCTATTAACTTCTGGATCTTCACTGTGCCTTTTCCTTTCACTTCTAGGCTTTCACTATTTCCTAGATACACATGAGAAGGGTTTCAAGTTCTTTGAACTCAGAGAAGTAATCTCTTCTATAGGACATATGTGCTGAAGCACCACTGTCTAGGATCCAGATTTCATAAACTGTGTGATATTGAGCTCCTCTATTTCAACATTTAGTGCTGTTTCATTTCTTCTAGTGGATTCACTATATTCAGTTTGATTTGAAGCATAACAGTCCTTTGACATATGACCACGTTTATTACAAGAAAAGCATTTGAATGGTAATCTTTTCTTCTTAGCTGCATTCGGCGTACTTTCCTTCTTCGTGTTCAAAGTCATTGTTGCGAGAGCTTCCTGTTCTTCTTCTAACATTGTCAAGCTTTGTTCTTCATCTTGGAGTCTGGCAGTCAGGTTCTTCACTGTTTGCTTTCTCTCATCCATTGACAGCCAGGCTTGCCTTACATTTCTATATTTCAGTGGCAACGTGTTCAAGATTTTTGTTACTATGACAGTTTCACTGACAGAATCACCACAATCTTTGATTTGCTGTGCTAAATTTTCGATTTTGGCTTCATGCTTTGCCATAGAGTCACTTGGATCCATCCTATATTGGTGAAACTTTTCATGTGCCATGAGTTTATTAACTTCTGACTTTTGACAATATATTGAGTCAAGTTTCTCTTTCATTTCCTTCGAGGTTTCGCAATTTTCTATAAGAGTTATCTGCTCGAAGTCCATGGCTGATGTAATAAGAAACATAGCTTGTGCGTCCTTTCTGTACCAACCATCTAATCCTGCAGCCTGGGTCGCAGCTGGTTTTTCCATTGTTCCATCTACAGGACTATAAAGTCCTTTTGCCTTCAGGGCACATTTCAGCTGGAACATCCATTGGTGATAGTTTCGTCCGGTGAATTTCGTAATGCTACCTAAGTCTATTTTGTCACTCATTTTTCAACGAAGTCTTCAGTGTCTATATTATTATACGAACACTGGGCCCATAACCAATTGTAAAAATACGTTGAACAATGATGATACAGATATAATTCTTGGTATTTATCACTCGGAAAAGCTTAGCACGTTTAACGTTTCTTTATTATTCTGACAACTACATCAATTGTTCTTGACATAAATCAATATACAGTGGGTTGCCAAATTATTAGGGACACTACTAGTTTTCTGTAATTTTCGGGTTTATATTAATTTTATGGGCAAATAATTGATGTTAGGTATTGTAAGTTCTTCTTTATTTATTGGAGTTTTTTACTAAGACAGAAAAACACATATTTCGTAGTCACACGTAATTATTTTTCCATAAAATATGATGAACTAATAAAATCTTATATTTGGTAATGCCGTCTTTGGCTGCAATTAAGGCTTCCAGACGTCGGGGCATGCTCTCAATGCAAATTTTTGCATTGTGCTGTATATTGGGGCTCCGATGCCACACCATAATAGGCGTTTCAATCAGTTGCCGCTTGGTGGTGATATCTTCTTTGGTAACCTCACGTTTCGTGAGTTCCCAAAGGTTTTCAATGGGCCAGGGCAAAACCTTCACATTCTTGGCGGCCAGAAATGCTGTTACACTCTTGGCTTTATGGCACGGTGCCAAGTCGTGCATAAACACGTATTCCTTATCATCAGGAAACCATTCTTCCACCTGTGGTAAGAGCCGACTTTCAAGCACTCGCCTGTTTTGGTCCTGCTTCATGGTCCCTTCGAAGATGTAGAGACGTCCCATACCCTTGGCTGAGATCACAGACCACACGGAGATGCTAACAGGGTCTTTAACCCTCTCTACAAGACAGTCCGGGTGAAACTGCTCCCCTGGGCGTCGGCGGACGAATGAGCTCTTATCAACCAAAATTGATTCTCGATGGCAATGAGCCAGACAACACCGATATGACAGTTGCAGACAGTTGGAGTCGAGTAATTATGATTTCAATTGTTTTGTGGTATTCCTCAATAATGTTTTAGTAGTAAAAATGATCTTTGACAGGTATGCTTCTCTGATGAGTCGACTTTTCAAATTTTGGTTGATAAGAGCTCATTCGTCCGCCGACGCCCAGGGGAGCAGTTTCACCTGGACTGCCTAGTAGAGGGGGTTAAACACCGTGTTAGCATCACGGTGTGGTCTGTGATCTCAGCCAAGGATATGGGACGTCTCTACATCTTCGAAGGGACCATGAAGCAGGACCAGAACAGGCGAGTGCTTGAAAGTCGGCTCTAACCACAGGTGGAAGAATGGTTTCCTGATGATAAGGAATACGTGTTTATGCACGACTTGGCACCGTGCCATAAAGCCAGGAGTGTAACAGCATTTCTGGCCGCCAAGAATGTGAAGGTTTTGCCCTGGCCCATTGAAAACCTTTGGGAAATCACGAAACGTGAGGTTTCCAAAGAAGTTATCACCACCAAGCGGCAACTGATTGAAACGCCTATTATGGTGTGGCATCGGAGCCCCAATATACAGCATAATGCAAAAATTTGCATTGAGAGCATGCCCCGACGTCTGGAAGCCTGAATTGCAGCCAAAGGTGGCATTACCAAATATTAGATTTTTTTAGTTCATCATATTTATGAAAAAATAATTACGTGTGACTATGAAATATGTGTTTTTCTGTCTTAGTAAAAAACTCCAATAAATAAAGAAGAACCTTCAATACCCAACATCAATTATTTGCCCATAAAATTAATATAAACCTGAAAATTACAGAAAACTAGTAGTGTCCCTAATAATTTGGCAACCCACTGTATCTTATGAACATCGAATACCAACACGAAATACATAATAATAATTCCAATAACAACTTCAAATAGAAATGACTTAATGATTACTTGGTCCGGCTAACATTGTTTTGCCATTAATCTACATCTCAGAGTAAAAAGTATTCATTTCTTACTCTGAGATCTACATTATTAGTAGAAAATACTTTTCTATTTTTCTGGTTTGTCCGTTTTTTATGCATCTAGTTAAGGGGGGTGTCAGTTTATAAACATAATCAACATAAACTGAACGCTCCACTAACTACTCAAAAAGACTGCTTCACAAATGTTAGTATCGAAGAATTTGCACTGAATGTTTTCAACTCTGAAGCGCTTCCCTTGAAAAAAATGTATGGAAGTTATTCTGCAAATACTTTCAAAAACTTCTTCTTCTCGTCAGCTGTTCAAGAAGGTATAACACTTGCTGATAAATAAGAAAAATATAGACATTTTCAGTTCGAGGTAAAAAAAAACTACTTAATATAGGTAGCAGAGCTGTGCCGAGCACTGAAGAAAAGTGCTTCGAGCACAAAGCACTAAGCCTTATTGAAAAGTGCTCCGGAATCTCGAGCACTAAGCCCTTATTTTTTAAGGAATGCTCGCGATTACCAAGCACTTTTGGAAAGTAATTCGTTTACACGAGCACTGAGCACTAAGCACTTTTCTGAATGAACCTTTGTATTTTCCATCCAAATATCTCTTAGTTTGAAATTTTGATTTTGATGTCTTGATTTTTTCTTTCGAGTGATATCGTGTTTTGAACTGGGCATAACTGAAATTGACAATAGTTTTCTCTCAGCCTGCAAGTCTAACATTGTCGTTCACAGACAAATATAAAATTACCATGACGTCATATAAAAACAATTGGAAGAAAAGGCTGTGGTCTCGAAACAGAAAATAAAATTCCAAAAGTTATAGAAAGACAATGACGTCTTGGCAACAAACTAGATGGAATTTTTTTGTGGCGAAGCAAGAAAAAAATGCTGTCTGCTAGGAAAAAACGTTTTCTGAGCTCTTTATATCATTCATTAAGTGAATAGACTGTAACTTGAATATTCGCCAATAAAAAACTTGAAAGAATGATTATAAAACTTGAAAAGTATATCAAAAAAAATTTTGTTCCATATTTATTTCCCAAAAAAATTTCGCCATACAACATTACAATTTGTTCTCCGAGTCATAATAATGAGAATATAAAGACTTGTTCCAGTCCATAACATACTCGTACATCGATATGGTTTTTTCAACACCAGAGTTATAATAAAGAAAAAAATCAAAAACTTAGATATCCATAGAGATGGGCCGAAAAAAAATTATATTTTAGTTCTTTGTCTATTCCAATCAGGCGAAAGTCCGTCATTTTCATGTTCCGACGATTCCATAAAGCTTAGTGCTTGGTAATTTCTGAAAGTGCTTGGGAGCACTGCGGTGGTTAGGAGCACTTTTTCGAATTACTAAGCACTAAGCCCTTTCAAAAAACTAACGAAGCAACAAGCACTAAGCACTGGTTCAATCTAGTGCTCCCGAGCACAGTGCTTACGAGCACAAAAGTGCTTCGAGTGCTTTCACGAGCACTAAGCACAAGACTTCGGCACAGCTCTGATAGTTAGGTACGTAAATGAAACAACACTTGGTTATTTAAATCGTCTTCTCTGCTATAGGGACAAAAATGGCACTGTCTGAATTGTGCGAAAGAATATACAATGGAACTTCCCTATAACGAAATCGCGAAATCCGCAAAAATATTCGTTTTACAGAAATTTCGTTATACAAAAAAATGTTCATAGTGTCAATTATCGAAACAAGCAATTGCATTTTTTTATTGTGAATTCATAATATATACATACTCCAAAAGGTGTGTAAGTGCATTTCTAATAACTTGTATAGGTATTTTATGTAGGTACGTATACAATACATAGCTATTCACGATATTTTGGGCAAATAATTCGTTATTTTTGTCTGAGTGGTACATTTAAAAATCCCTTTATTCTCATAAAAAACTTCGTATTTTCTTAAAGATTTCAAAATATTTTCCGGTATCCCTTTAGTGGATTGGAAAGCGAGACGACACGTTTTAAAGGCTTGAAGTACCTCTTCATGATTTGGTTTTTCGGTCGGTTATCAATCCAAATCAACGCTGTCGGTATTATCACTGCTATCGTAGTGATCTAGAACACCGCATTTGACACTGTTCAACATGTCCTTTTCAGCTGCGAGTTCATTTGTTACAATATTAACATCAAAATTAACGAATGCATTTAAAGTAACGTTTCGGAAGCATCTATCCGCCCGGCGTAATGGTTTAGTTCAAGGCTGTCCAAAGCACGGCCCGCAGGCCGCATGCGGCCCGCTGTCTATATTTGTACGGCCCGTGGTATATTTTTAATATTAGAATGGAAAAACAATTTCATTATTACTATTATTTAAACTTTTGTTGGTACCAATTATTTTGTGTTATATGGTTTTATCATTAAAAAACTTAAATATGGGATCGTATTCTACGTACCTACTTGTAGGTATTCTACCTATTTGTGAGTTTCGTCCCGGGGAAGAACAGGGGGGTGATTCTTGAATAATGACGTATTCGCGATTCGGCAATTGTCGACCAACTTCCCTGCTAAGTTGTTCGACATTTGTCGATTCGCAAACACGACATAATTCAAGAATCGACCTCCTGAGTCTGTAATAGATTTTTTTAAGCTTCTTGGCGATCGCTTCCCCAAATTAACCAATCTCGGCTTAAAAATGGGTTCGATGATGGGTAGTACCTATCTTTGTGAAATTGCGTATTCCACGATGAATTTTATAAAATCTAAATATATAGTCTGTTCACGAAAGGTTGAGCCGTCGGTTGGAAATTTTAGGTTATGTTCTTTATTTTCTTGTCAGATTGATACGCAATGTTGTCAATATTGCATAGAGATCTCTGATAACTCGCAAGCTCGTCGGACGAGGCCGAGTACATTCGGCAAAGTTGACTTTATTTTACTTTATGGCAGTAAATACTGCCAACTTCAGATAAATAAAAAAAACGCCTACTATGTGCTCAACCTTTCGTGAACGGACTATAGATCCTCACTATCAGATAATTCACTCACACACGCACTGCGTCTGGCTACAACTAATATTAATATGGATATCGAAAATATTGTGAAAGATAAATTAATGAAGCACTAATACCATTGTATAAAGATATACAATGATAATACCTGAAATTTAATGTAACAGTTAAAATAAATAGTAACTATAAGTATTGAACGTTATTAAACCTTTTCAAAAATATGTTTTTTATTTGTGCGGCTCTCCAATCTATTCGGTAATTTGTATTGGCCCGGGATCATATCAGGTCTGGACAGCCCTGGGTTTAGTTTATGGTCGGGATTTATTACCTACGTCCGGAATAATTTCGGAAAAAACCCATCCTCATACATTTTTACCAATTCTCATTCAAAGAGTGATGTTCTTGTTCTTCGAATATTTCGTTATAGAGAGAATTTACTTCGTTTTAGATCCTGTTTTTAACATGGAATTTGGACTCAAGGTGCAATGTCTAGAACGAAATTCGTTATACAGACGTTTGCAATAGGAAAGTTCCACTATAATTTGAAATATCGATTGAAATATGTTCTGGGAGGACTCTGCATTTCTTAGAAACTTTATAGGTTTTCACTCCCAGTCTCTGAAACATAAATAATTAAAAAATGTTTTATTAAGCCGAAAATGGTCTCAAACGATAGGGTTTGATTGGCAAATGACGAATCCGTGGTCAAACACAATTCTGTCCGTGGGACCGTCTGTCCGTTAGCACGATAACTTTCGGGGGGATTGTCCTAAAGACTTGAAGTTTTCAGGGTGAGTTTGGTTCCCAAATGCCTCTGTTCAGTTCGTTAACTTGCCAACAAAACTTCCACAAAAATGACCATTCAAAATTTTTGTTCCTCAATATCTCAGACAAAAATCGAAATGAAATGTTGCGGCCAAATGCAAGATATGCTCATAATCAGCCTCATGCAAAATTTTGTGGCCATAGTGTAAACAGAACCATAGAAAACTCGATTGGAATATCGAAAAGAAGAAACTTCATATTTCCATAAAAAAATATCCGATTCGAATAAAATTGATTCATAAATACACATTGATAAATACACTGAATGTTCATGCACAATTTTGTGGCCATAGTGTTAACAGAACCATAGAACCTTTTCAATCGGAATATTGAAAAGCATAATCTTTATATTTCCATAATTGGATATCCGATTTAAGTGATTTTTTTGTGAATGAAGACTGTTATACTAAATATTCATTATTATTATTATTCATTATTGTGGCCATAGAGTCAACAAAACCACAAAAAAATCAATTGGAATATTGAAAAGAAGAATCCCTATACTTCCATAACAGGATAACCGATTCAAGTGAAATTTATTTTGTGAATCAAAACTGATATACTGAATGTCCATGCAGAATTTCATGAGGATCGCATTATCAGAACCATAAAAACTAATTTTCGTAATTGTTTATTTGTAATATATTTCATTTTTTGAATAATCCAGAATATAATTCCGATCGTGCTGAATTTCTGCATTTATATATATGGTATCAATCTCAAATCCCATATAAAATTCTGAGAAAAAAGTCTTATTGCTCCACCAAAGAACTAGCCCTCAAAAGTTCCTGCTTAGGGCTTTTCTTGAATTTTTTTAATTGTCGAGTTTTTACATACATATTTCAGTTTTTGAATAATTTCCAGAATGTAATTCCGATCCTTTAGAGATTTTGCATTCATATACTCAACATGAATTCCAAGTCCTTCACAAAATTTTGAGGTATAAAAAAATAATTGCCCCACCAAGCTCAATCAAGCCTCAAATATAGGTCAAAAGATATCTCCTAAACAAAAACAATCGACGTATTTCGGGAATTTTTTCCAATTACTATCTGGTCTCTCTCTAACCTTCAAGTATATTACTCACACATTCATTATTAGTGTTTGCAGTCATCTAGATAATAGAAACCCGATACGAGTGTACACGGATATTGTCTCATACCTATAATATAAGCGAAAGATTTTGCGGCGGATTTGCCTTGAATCCAACTTTCACCTCCTGGACATAGCTCCTACCTTCTCAATTCATAATAATGAGTCATTTCATCAACAAGAGCGTTACGTAACGGATTCCCCTGGTTAAATGCGTTTTAAATGGCACCCAACTAGGTTAATGGATCGGTATTTCGGAGCATAACGCTCTTGAATCAAGCGATAATCCAATACAGGGTGTAACTAAATAAGTGTAAAATATTTAAGGAGGTGATTCCTCATCGAAAAAAATATAGGATCTTTCATATAAAGAAACTTCATTGGAGCATCCCTTGTTAAGATACAGCCCCTCAAAGGGAGTACATAGAATTTGTATAACAATTTTTTTTCACAAGCACCAAAAAAGTTACAATATTGAAATTAACCTGACGTTTCCTACTAGCAAAAAGACACTTATCCAGTTATTTATTTGGTTTACCCCATGGTTGTAAGGCTGGGAAACGCAACCCCCAAAGTTTATTTCCACTGTAACTTTTTGTCTTATTATTTGTTTACCATTTAAAAATGTATTTCCGATAGCTTGTTTCATTACAAACAAAAAATGTCCCTTGAGTTTTTTGCCCAAAATAAACCAGTTAGCAGCAAAAAAATTATTTCACGAACAACTTCAGAGACAGGTACATCGTCATAAATGCGAACTGAATTTATTATTATTCTGTAGGTAGTATGTAGTATCTGCATTAAACGACTAATCTATCTCTGTAGTTGTTCGTAAAATAATTTTTTGCTGCGAACGGGTTTATTTTGGACAAAACACTCAAGAGACATTTTTTGTTTAGAATGAAACAAGCTATCGGAAATGAAGTTTTAAATGGTAAACAAGTAATAAGACAAAAAGTTACATTGGAAATAAACTTTAGGGGTTGCGTTTCCCACCCTTACAGCCATGGGGTAAACCAAATAAATAACTGGATAAGTGTATTTTTGCTAGTAGGAAACATCAGGTTAATTTCAATATTGTAACTCTTTGGTGCTTGTGAAAAAAATTGTTATACAAATTTTATGTACGCCCTTTGAGGGCCTGTATCTTAATAAGGGATGCTCAATGAAGTTTCTTATATGAGAGATCCTATCTTTTTTTCGATTATGAATCACCTCCTTAAATATTTTACACTTATTTAGTTACACCCTGTATGTATACGAGAACAATATTTTCACAACTAATATCACTAGAGGTCGAATTATCACCGGAAATCATTTTTTTAAAGAATAATAATTTTCTGAAATTATTCATGAGCGAAAAAAAAATTAACACCAAATTGTGTTATTATATTTCACTAGACAAAGACATTTATTTCATTCCATTTCAAGTCATTACACATGCAGATTTGGAAATTAACATCGGAAACATACGATATTCAATGCATCAGACAGAGAGACACCGATATCACCTACAATCCGTCTTGGCAAAGATTATGGAGAGAAACATAGGAAACGGAGCGACTACGACGATGTTAGCACCATTTATGTGCCAGGATTAAGTACTAAAATTTAGGAGAATGGAATAAATCAAGATTGTAGAGGTCATTTTGAGCAAAACAAGGACATTTGAAAACATTGCCGTGATTGCACGTCCACGTGCATTCGTGAAAGTAGCTTCATTTCAGTTGCGTTTCGTATTGTGTTTGTGTTCGTCTATTTTGTGTGTGCATCGTTTGAAATTTAAAATGGTTCACGAAGCATGTTGTATGGTGGTGAACTGTTAAATAATAAAAAGGCCAATCCTGAACCTGAGAAAATGGAAATGTAGATATTGAAACCCGTATCATGTATCTCTGTTTCTCATTGCTTTTTAATTTCAGTGCTCTCAAATGGATATACCTAGTTTTTTCGGAGAAGATATATTGATCTCAGCAGCTGTTAAAGATCAAATAAAAAATCTGGCTCAGAATAACAAATTTTTGAATCGAGAAACTTTATTGATTTTCTGAGTAGATCGATTATTTTTCCGTTGAGGCTATTTGTGAATTATGTATGTATTATTTTCATGTGAAAGAAAACATCACCTTTTTATAATTTCTTATCTTCAATAGTTATGAATAACCGATTTATCGCAGGAACTATAGGCGTTTCGCAACAATGGCAACGGTTTTATAACTCATTGTTCTCGATTTCATTCCCGATTAATTCTAATTTCAATTTCCGATTTGCCGGTTTCAAAACCGAAAAATCAATCTTTTCCTCATTCGAAGCATTTTATTTCATTGATTTCATTACTCTATTCAATAAAAATTTCGAAGATAATAATTGTTATCTGATCATTTCGATCAGTTACTAATCCTTTTTTTGGTTCCTTTTTATGGTCCAGCCTGCTGGGCTATTTTCCCCAATCTCTATGTGTTAGAACTGGACGTTGAATACTTATATTTCATTGAGGAAAAGAGTATATTGGGTCATATTATATTCTGTAATGATGATTCAACATACAGGTCTGGATAATTCGCCTTTTAATCACACAGCATTATGTACATAGGTCATGACTATGAATACAGAAGAATTTCGGTATTTTTCATCTCATTCGAAAACTATCCAAAATAAAAACAGTGGAACTTTCCTATAACGAAAGCGCCAAATCCGCTGAAAATATTCGTTATAAAGAAATTTCGTTTTACAGAAAATTTGTTTTATAGTCGGCAATGTCGCGATCGACTTCACTGATAAATTTAAGTTTATCATCCAAACTTGACCACTTACTTTTAAAAATTTTCGCACAACTTTCGCACCTGCGTAATAGTTACCATGAAACCAAACAACCAGGGGTGTATTTAAAACTCTTACAGAAGGATCTCTTTGTCCGCCGTGATGATTTAGTTTAAGGTCGGGATTTATCACGTACGTCCGGAAAAATGTCGGAAAAAACCCACCCTTATACCTTCTTACCAATAACCCTTCGAAGAATGATGTTCCTTGAATATTTCGTTATAGAGAGAATTTACATCGTTTTAGATGGTGTTTCAACATGAAATTTGGATTCAAGGTGCAATGTCTTGTACCAAATTCGTTACACAGGGAAATTCGTTATATAGACGTTCGTTATAGGGATGTTCCACTGTAATTTGTGTAAAAGGATACTGTCATTCATTTTTTATTTAGAATCGAATGCTGTAAAATAAATATGGGGTTGCCCATTGAAAATCTCGAAATATTTAAATTTTGAGTTCCACATTTCCGGATCAAAATATCCGAAGAACCTTACGATGTATCAAAATACTGAATACATGGATTCTCTACCATGAGACTGCTTAGTTTGATTCCGTTCGCATAGAAAATAATCGAGATATTTCATTTCCAAACTGGCAAAGCATATGTAAAAAATTTCAAGAATTGGTGCATAACTTGGCAACAGCGCAGGACAGAGAAATTTTTTTGGGTTATTCTGCGAATTTGGTGTTGAATCGATACATAAATGGAAATATAAGTAGTTCCATTTGAAGAAAAAAGTGAAAATTTCTATGCCACGCACTGTTATCAAGTTATGCACTAATTCTTGTTATTCATCATATTTTAGGTACTTGTCCCTTGCCTCCATGGCACCACCTTAAATTTCAGAATGAAATATTGTCCGTTCACGAAAGGTTGAGCCTTCGGTTGGCCATGACAATTTGGCATATTCCACTGTGTATATTAAAATTTTGGTTATGTTGTTTATTTTCTTGTCAGATTGATACGCAATGTTGTCAATATTGCATAGAGTTCTCTGACAACTAGTAATGTCGTCAGACGAGGCCGGGTACATTCGGCAATGTTGACTTTATTTCAAGTTATGACAGCAAATACTGCCAACTTCAGATAAATAAACAAAAGCCTATTATGCGCTCAAACTTTCGTGAACGGACTATAGTTCATATCGTTGTCTCAAGTTGTTTAGACTATTTTTGATAGCATTATTATGGCTCTGATTCAAGTCAGAAATTAAAGCTACAAAATTTGTTTTCAAACATTACACTATTATCATTATTCTTCGTGCGTTGACGGGATTAGTTCTGAATTATGGGTTTAATATTGGTTGATTTTAGATCATTAATATTATTATCCGCTTTCATTGATTATTATTATTGCAGAAGTATTTTTTTTCCTTCAGGAAAACGGTGTTGAAACGGGACTATTTGGTGGCCATAAAATGGGAGCGCCATTACCAATCCAAAGATCAAATTGGTCACTTAAATATTCACGAACTTCCAAAACACTATGCCAGATGGTTCTTGAAATTCGAAACTCTGTGCTGCTCAGAATATGAAAGATAGACCAACATACGTTACATATTCGAAATCAGGGAAAACCTCAGTTGATTTCGTGAAACTTTTACACGAAACATTTTTTTGTATCTCCTTCAGTAACAAAGTTAAAGGGCGGGTCAAATTATAGTGAAAAACCCGGTACTATACGGATATTTCACAAAAGGTGTCAAAACCTAAAACGTTCGATTTCATTGCACTACCAATTTAAAACTCAATATGTGCGATTTTGCTATAACGCCCGTTCCACTTGTTCTTTCACAGGCAATTGAACACGAAACTGTTATTATTTGTTACTTGGTGCATAATTTACAATTAGATTTGTGTTACGAAACGATGTACCTACTACACGTTCACTATGCGGCAGTAAGAATTAAGTATTTAAACGTTACAGGTGATATTTCTGAAAGTTGATTTAACGCTTATTAACTCATGGGGAAATAGAGACATGGTATTTTTATTTTATCCGTATCAAAGTCATCATCGTTGTGTGTACATTGTTAGATAAAAAGGTAACAGATGGATTGTATTGAAATTGATCTTTGTTTTTCATAGATAATTGTTGCTGTGCAATGACTCTCGACACAGATCACAGATCCGACCTAGGAGAAATTGATAAATAGAATTCGAGCAGAAAAAAATATCAAAACTTCATGAATTGTATAGTAACTTCGCCTGTATGAGTTGATGAAAAGCTGAACATTCAATTAACTCGGAGAAATTACTAAGAACCGAAGTAAATGCCGTTTTTTTGAGCGCTCTTCTGCTCAAACTCAATTCTGCCCGTCCGACCGTTAGCACGATAATTTTCGAAGGGATTGTCCTAGAGACTTGACATTTTCAGGGTGAGTTCAGGTCCTGAATGCCTCGGTTAAGTTCGTTAACCTGATAAATCGTACAGGTGTTCCATAAAATATGGCCATTCAAAATTTTTGTTGTTCCTCAATATCTCAGACAGAACGAAACCAATCGAAATGTTGCGGCCACATGCAAGATGCTCATAATAAGCCTCATGCAAAACTTCGTAGCCAAAGTGTACACAAAATGGTTAACCATGGAAAATTCAATTGGAATAATGAAAAGAAGAATCTTTATATTTTCATAATAGGATATCGCATTCAAGTGAATTTTTTTGTGAATGAAGACTGATATACTGAATTTTCTTGCAACATCTTGTGGCCATGGTTTTAACAGAGCCATAGAAAATTCAATTGGATAAGTTGACGAACTCCAAAAAAATTTTTACAAAATGGCTGAACAATCAACGAACGTATAATATAGCTATTATTCACGAGCCGTAGGCGAATGGCCCAAATCACCGAGTGAATAACAGCCATTATACGCGAGTAGCATACTATACTTTACCCATGACTACTGAATGTATTTCTTGAAGATTTTAACATTTGGCGACCGCGGCAAGAGCCTTCTATGACAACCGTGGTTAAAGTCAAGTTGACACATGAGAAGTTTTTGGTGAATTGGTCATTGTATATTTGGTAATGAAAAATTCATTCACCAATGAAATCACCTTGTATGATTTTCAAGATCGTTTTCCAAATTTGATCAATCACGCAAAAAACTTTTTACTCCACGTTAGGGCAATCACGTACGGGGTGTCCCAAATATGATGTTCACTGAGAGCATCTCGAGAACCATAAGGGTTAGAGAAAAAAAGTTTGAGGGCTCCCGATCTCTTTTCTCGAAATAAGTTATCAATTGCCAGCCAACAAATTCCAGATATCTGAATTGGTTCTAGAGTAACAGGGCGTTTCTGCAAAATTGCTGTTTCAATTATTTCGCTATATCTCGTTTCTGTTGGAGATATCCAAGAAAATTCCAAAACGTTTTCTTTTGTAATTTCTAATTTCTATTGCCTATAGGGCTATAGGCTGCTTTCATTTGATCCAAAAAAATTATTGCTAGAGAGAAAAGTTTGTGTTTTTTGACACAATTTATTTTACATCATTGCTTTTTGTTGGGCAATTGGTTATTTAAGAAAAAATCGGGAGTCCTTGAAATTTTTATCTGACCTTTATGGTTCTCGAGATGCTCTCAGTAATCATCGAATTTGGGACACCCTGTACAGCTGCAATTCACAGAACTTTGTGCCACGTGAATGTCACTCATCGATAGATACACACTATAGTCCGTTCACGAAAGGTTGAGCCGTCGGTTGGCCATGATAATTTGACGTATTCCACTGTGTATATTAAAATTTTAGGTTATTATGTTTATTTTCTTGTCAGATTGATGAGCAATGTTGTCAATATTGCAAAGAGTTGTCTGATAACTCGCAAGCTCGTCGGACGAGGCCGGGTTCATTCGGCAACATTGAATTAATTTTACGTTATGACAGCAAATATTGCCAACTTCAGATAAATAAAGAAACGCCTACTATGTGCTCAACCTTTCGTGAACGGAGTATACCTAGTTTATTTTTCTCGCAACAGATTCTCTCACAGCCTCAAAACGTTGGGTGTTTCATTTATTTGAACTAATAATAGGTTCTTGAGAAAAATTCCAACGTAAATAGCAGTTATTCGATCATCTGGTTACTGCACACAGTGGTTATCGACCATCGTCGATCTGAAAAAAAAAACTGACATCTGGATATCAGATCTTTGATGTTTTAATTGGAATTGAACTCTGTAATTGATGTTAATTCACTGATTGTAGGTATATTGGTTTTTTATTAGATTTAGAGAACAGGATAGGTATCTTTGTTACTAAATATGAGGAAATCATTACTTTAGTTTTATTTGGGATAATTTCATAGCAAGAGAATTTCATTTATCTGGAAATTTTTGAGAACACCTTCCGCCTTGTTTTCAAATTATATCTTAGAAACTTTATAGGTTTTCACTCCCAGTCTCTGAAACATAAATAATTAAAAAATGTTTGATTAAGGTGAAGTGCTCCTGCGAAAATCTTTGCACTTATTTGTCAGGAGCAAATTGGTCTTGAAAAAAATTGTTGCCTAACAGTAAAAATGAAAAATGAAACAAATTAAAAGGATATTGTAACGTTTCGGTGGCTATATCAGACACCTTCTTCAGACAAACTCTAAAATTCTTCAGAATTGTGTATTTTCTCATTTGTAATCTGATTGACATTCATTTGGGTTAAACGATATAGCACTCGTTTAAGTAGAACGAGAGCCCAGAAAGTGGGTAAATCCCGGTTGCTGAAAAAATATAATATTCATATAGGTAGGTAGGTACCTGAAAAATTTTGATTTTGATTCTGAAGGCATCCATTGAAGCATGAAATCTAATAAAAGTGTTTCACATTTCCTGAGACCGGGATATCCTAACAAAGCTTCTACCAAAGTTTTACATTTCGTCAGATATAATGAAAATCTAATTATCCGTAGCACACGACACAATTAATATGTCATTAATTCATTTCAAAATACGGCCTTAATGCTTCTTAAGCCAAGAACATTTTGTCGTTACTTCTCAAGCTCCAGTTGTTTTCACAATAGTGGGAGGAAGTGTGCTACTATTTTGATGGTTAAGGAAGCATAAACAACTGTCTTAGAATAGAACGCATCAGACCCGAAGTCTTCGCACACGCTTTCATTACCTAAAACCTTTTTAAAAAAGAATATTTTATATTATATGGCCAGAACCAGGAGCGCAGACAGATAGATAGATATAGATTTTTCTGCATGTAAACTTCTCTACCTGTATCTCAGTAGATGCAGTTGAATTCAAGCACATCTTCAATATTCTATTTGAAATAGCTGAATGGTATTCAAGAATACAGTCAGTTTTCAAAACCTAATTGATTCTGCTTTCCAACAAAAACATAATGATTAACGTTTTGAGAATGAGACTAGGACACATACAGGGTGTCCCAATACTCGACGTCAACCCGGAACCGGGTGAAAGGGCAAGTAATGCTGGTTGTCAAAAAGATATAAAAAAATATCTAAGTTGCATGATTTTAAAATAATAGGCATTTAAAAAATGTAATCTGTAATTTTGATACCAGCTGCTCTAGGTTTCATAAAAATAGGGCTAACTTCTCAGAAAAAAATTCAAAATAAACAATTGCCTAGGTTCAACTGACTGTATTGAAAAAAAAATGTACTACGCAAGTTTGGCATGTTTTGTCAAAAGTTGGCGCATTTAGTAAGGATTCCAAAATGGTATAATACTTGGTAAATTGTAGCTACCGTAGTTCAAATTCGCTTTCGATTGCCTTTGAATACACTTTTTCTTTAACTGCTTCCTAGTAAAAAAAGTCCAATAGATTCAAGTCCAGTGAACGGGCCGGCCACGAGATTGGACCAGAACGTCCGATCCATCTTCCGGGAAAAATGTTTCCAGAAAAAAAAAATTCCAGAGAAAATAATTTTTCCAGAACAAAATTATCCGGAGAAATTTCTCTGGAAATTTCTTTTTTCTGGAAAATTTCCTGGATGGATCGGACGTTCTGGTCCAATCTCGTGGCCGGCCCGTTTACCGGACTTGAATCTATTGCACTTTTTTTACTAGGAAGCAGTTAAAGAAAAAGTGTATTCAAAGGCAATCGAAAGCGAATTTGAACTACGGCAGCTACAATTTACCAAGTATTATACCATTTTGGAAGCGATAAAAAAAATTCACCCGAAACGGATGCATTCTGTACAATTGTACTTCTTTGATTATCAATCACGAATATGAAAACAAAGGTGTAAAATATCAAACGGTTTGGTTACTACAGTCATTCGAATGTTTTGGTCAGACCTCTGAAATAATAAAAAAAAATTGTTTTGAGTTCTAGAGTCAGAATAATTAAATTATGGACATGTCTAAACATTCTAGGAGACTGTTCCAAGGATATTAATATTCGTTGCCAGGCAACGGTAGTTCGTATTTCATAGAGTTTGATTGGTATTTGAATTTTACTGAATATAATTTAGCCAGTAGTCACACTCTATGAACTACGAACTACCGTTGCTTAGCAACGAATATTGATATCCTTAGAACCTTAGATTATATATCCCTGAAAAGATGAGTAACCAGCGCGTATTTGTTTGTAACCATCATCTTCTCCCCTCCATAACGAAGTAGGGGAAAGTAAATATTTTCGCTGGTTTGCATCCTATTGGTCGGATTTTAATAATTAATATTCGATAGCAACACGAGAAATGTCATTTCGTACGACACGCATCATTTACTGATTCATCTGATCGTGGTTTTCGCTGTTTTTTTGAATTTTTTAGACAATTTCAAGTGTTGAAGTAATACTAAGTGCTATAATGACCAATAAGTGCTTAGTTTGTGGGTATAGGAGCAGAGCTGGAGATGGTTTATCCTTTCATAGGTATGTAAACAAAATAACCACGACTTATTCCATAGGCGGCACATAGAAATTCATTGCTGATTTCAATTTGTCAATATTTTTAGATTTCCTGATAATATTCAGAGGAGGCAACAATAATATTTTATTCGTAATGCGTAAGTTGACTTAACATATATCTTTGATTGATATAAATCGAAGAGTTTCATTAAAGGGTAATCGAAACTTTGTAAATTAAAAAGTGACGCCGCCACTGAAAACTGTTTTGGTTTGGAAGAATAAACACCCCCCACCACCATTTTGTCCGTGTTTATCTTGGGCACACTTCCCCTACTGATTTTAGTTAGGCGTTACTCATCTTTTCAGGATATATAATTAATCTAAGCTTAGAACAGTCTCGTTTCCCCATTTAATACCTACGTCTCTTCGAGTCCCAACTAAGTTTCACTGAATTATTTTTATAAATTTATCTAAAATGTTTGGACATACCAATATTTTAATAATTCTGACTTTAAGAACCCAAACAATTTTTTTTTATTATTTCAGAGGTCTGAACGAAACATTTGAATGACTGTAGTAACGAAAACTTTTGATATTTCACAATTCTGTTTTCATATTCGCGATTGATATTTAAAGAAGTAGAATTTTACAAAATTTCCTCCATTTCGGGTGAAATTTTCTTATCGCTGTAGATATGTAGAAAAAATTGTGTTCGATTTTTGAAAAAATTTTCACAGAAATTCTTGAAAATTTGAGTTCATTCAGAAAATAAAATTCAATTTGACAACCGAAAAAAAATTAGGAACACTGCAGGTTTTCCCCCATTTTGTAATTTTTTTGGAGTTCGTCAACTTTTCTGAATAGAGGGCCCAAAAATACTGAGATTTGACCAAAAACCGTTACTTTTACTGTAATATATAACTGGCCACACTCGTAAGAATCTTGCTAAAAAATGACGTTTAACACCCTATCGCTTATGCTTCGAAATCGGGATGTATTGTATCAGGTAAAAATGATTCTCCCGGTGTCCTTTACACGAATAAATATGTTTGTCCAGTTCATGATGGAACACCCTGTATTTATTTCATTTTCGAGGAATTATAATTTGAAAAAATTGTGTGCGGGCGAAAAGTTGTTAATAAGGAAAATTGTATTTCACAACACCAACAACATAAGATTCTGTTTGGGCATGTATGATAGCGAGCAATATTTATTTTTACAATTAATCAAAATGCAATATTTTTATCCATTCGCGGAAAGTTGTTCCATTTTATCCACTAATGACGACATCCTATGATATGTTGTAAAAACCTTTTAAGGCGTTCAGTGACATAAATCTTGTACTTGACGTAAATTTCCTTCCTAATTTATCTCGTACGCGTTCTAGTTTTATAGGCATAATAAAAAAACAATTTTGCTTCGAATTTTATTCACTATTGTTCTAAATCAGTCGATCTTGAAGATCTACGTTCAATGTCTAGGATGTAGAACAGTGTGATTGATAAATCGTGAAATAAAACAGAAATAGAAATTTCGAAAGAATAATTTAGTAACTCCGTGAACATGAAATAGGAATAGGTACTTAAATGTTCTCTACGAGGTCTGTCTAAAAGAAAAGGTGAATATTTGAGGGCTCGTTCTACTGAAACGAGTGGTATATCGTTTTTCTAAAAACTTTATAATAATAATAATAATAATAATAATAATTTATTGATCCCTTAAGACATTACAAGTATGTATAGGACAGGTCAATAGAAAAAACATTTAGATATTCTCTAAATCAACACATAGAAACTCATTCACAGTATAAAAACATTTAGCTAAAAGTAAATTCTTAACTGCTACCTTAAATCTAGTTACACTTAGCCCCTGTATATGCCGTGGAAGATGATTAAACAATCTGATCCCCTGGTATAGGGGCGACATTTCAAATCTAGACGTTCTGTGTTTAGGGATAGATAATGTTCCCTTATTTCTAGTATTGTGGGAATGAAAGCTAGAAAGTTTGATCAGGTTATTTTCATTCTCTTTAATATAAACGAGGCATCTCAAGATGAAAATAGAGGCCAATGTGAGAATACCATTCTTCAGGAACAAAGGTCTACATGAGGTTCGTGGAGCTGTATCAAACATCATTCGCAGAATTCTTTTCTGGATGATGAAAACTCTACCTACGTCTGAGGAATTTCCCCACAGTAAGATGTTATAGGACAGGTGGCTATATACCAAACTGTAATAAACGTTCACAAGAGAACTTAGAGGTAGTGAACTCTTGATTCTACTTAGGGCATAAAACGAACTATTCAGCCTCCTACAAATCGCATCGATATGTGCACTCCATTTCAGATTTCTATCGATGTGAACGCCAAGGAATTTGTGGTGTCCTTCGATAAGATGACTGTATCTAAATACCGTATCGTTATGCTACCCCGATCACAAGATGAAAGAGTGAAGTGAATACACTCTGTCTTGTTGACATTGATCATGATAGCATTTGAATGACACCATTCCACGAAACTTTCCACCACCAGCTCGCACAACCTCTGAAGCTCCTCAAGAGTCTCAGCAGTTATAGCTATGGAAGAGTCATCAGCAAAGAGTATCAACCAGATTATTTTTGATAATAAATTAGAAATATTAGATTTTCTGAGGAATATTTTTTTCAAATTTGGTGTAGATCGTTGATGAATAATAGAAATAGGAGTGGCCCCAAGACAGAACCCTGGGGTACTCCTAGTTTACAGCAATGTTCATTTGAGAACGAGTCGTGAACCCTGATTGAGGCAGTTCTGTCCTCTAGATAACTACGAATCCAGTTCAAGAACACGTCCCTAAATCCAAGATTATAACATTTGTCCAATATAAACTGGATAGCAAGACTATCAAAAGCTCTAGACAAGTCAAAGAACAATCCAGCAACATATTGGCCATTATCAAGGCAACGATAGACGAACTCCACGAACTGCAATGCGCCAGTTTGAGTAGAGCGGCCAGTTCTGAAACCATGTTGTGCAGTATCAAGTATTTGGAATTTATCCAGGTACTTCATCATTCTATCAAACACTATTCTTTCAAAAACCTTGGAAAAGACACTTAAGATAGAAATAGGTCTATAGTTCATGATATCGTGTACATCATCTTTTTTATGAATAGGAATGACGATTGCTTTTTTCAGAATACGAGGGAATACGCCTGTGCTTATTGACATGTTAATAAGATGAGCAAAATGTCGACTAATATCGGTACCTATCATCTTCAGAATTCGTACTGAGATGAACTCAACACTTGAACCTTTGTTATTTTTTAGTGATCTTATAACATCGTGGATTTCATGCTCCAGGACTGGGTGAAAGAAAAAGGTTGTGTCTAACATACGTGACGTCGTACATGAGGATGACAATGAGTGTTCATAGTAACTGTTGAGGGAGGACTCGGCAAATGTAGTGAAATGATTAGCGAAAATCTCGGCCAAATCCTCGGGATCGTTATGCGTAACATTATCAATAACCAGTGCTATAGAATTTTGTTCCAAACGTTTTCGACCAGTCATAGCATTAACTAGATTCCACACAGTTCTATTTTTATTTACAGATTTATCAATAAGTTCACTGTGAAAATTATATTTGGTTCTTAGGATTAAGGATTTATAAGAGGATTTTGCTTTCTTATATAAATCATACGAGGATTGAGTTTTTAAATTAGAATATAACCAGTGAAGGTTTTGTAGGTCACATTTGGCCAAAACGATTTCTGGAGTAATCCAGTTTTTCCTATTTTGAGTATGATTGGTTCTACGCATAAGAGGGCAACAAATTTCAAAGATATGTTGAATGGTATCTACAAATGCCCCAAAACATTCATCAACATCAGAATCTATATATACCTCCTGAAAATTACACTTTGAAATACTCGATGCAAACTTATTGAGATTTTGATGGTTTAAATTTCTGACCATTTTCGACACAGAATCGGCTTTTTTATGGAAGCTAATACATAGATCAAGTGAGAGGGCAAGGTGGTCACTGATATGAGCTTCATAAGTTTGAACATTACAATTCGATAATTCTGCATTCGTCAAAATATAATCGACCTTAGAAATTGATGTGTGACCAGTTATATTCGTGAATACTCTGTTAGGATTATCTGATGAGACTTTTAGATTATAGCAGTTCATTAAATCTACAAGTAACTTACGATTCATACATTCTGTCTTTAAAAAATCAACGTTCAAATCACCACACAGGAATATAATGTCAGCTGTATTGTAACAAAAATTCAAAGCAAGCGATATCCTGTCCAGAAACACCTCGAAAGCACCAGAACATGGCCGATACACACTAATGATTCCCAATCGGATATCACAAGCCATCACTATTGTTCCACTTATTTCACATTCCATTTCTTCTGAAAATCGTGACACATATAAATTTTTCACTAGTAATCCAGCTCTAATGTAAACCATTGATCCACCGTGGGCTCTAGAGGGGCGGCAATAAGAATCTGCAAGTATGTATCCAGGGATGGCCATGTTATTTACACTCTCAGGGCTGCACCAGTGCTCGGCAACACTTACAATATCTGGTTTCCTTTCAGAAAGTAATATTTCGAGAACATCTAACTTATTTGAAATACATTGAACATTCAGTTGTAAAAGTTTCAATTTGTCACCATTAACAGTGGGAAGACCAAAGGAAGTTAAACTATTTATGTTGCAGGACGATTCAATTGTCTCGGTTGGAAAAAACGGTGGACACTCGCTTTATTTGGCCAGTTTGATCCATCCAGAGCTTTTTCATAATCAGATGTTGACATTAAAACTTTAAATGATGAGTAGTTATCAGGAAATTTTGAAATGAGTTTTTCACACTTAACTGTTGGAAAATTACTACTAAGGAAGTTTTGTAGATCTTCAACTGTGGTCTCAGGCTTCAAATTGGACACATGCAATGCCTTGAATTTTTCTACTCCTTGGACGGATGAGCTGCCAGTATAACTACCAACAATCAGAGCTCGATTACGTTTATTAGTTTTACCCTTGCGGGAAACTACCTTCCATTCAGCTTCTGTATTAGTATTAGCTACAGAAGAAACTTGGTCATTTTTTTTAGTGTCAAACAATCTGGGATTTTTCCCGCTCCACGCCACTTTGCTACGTGTACTAGTTGTGTTCGAAGGGGTTACCGCCTCGGCGACCTTTGTACTGGAAACTCCGGGTAAACTTGGACGGTCGGTGACCGCAGCAGCACCATCTGTCACACTTGGAGTTCCGGATGTACTCGGACGGTCGAGAGATTCTTTATTATACGTCACGCACATTGTTGATTTCATATGCGTGGGAGATTTATCAACTTTCTTGTTGGCATTTGTGTTTACCTCTTTTTTCTTGGAGAAGTTATCAATCAAAGTATTTTTATTTATTATCTCGGCTTCGAGAGTGGAAATTTTGTATTTCAATAGCGAATTGTTCTCTACTAAAATAGCATTTTTTGTTTCTAACTCGTAAATAATCTTCAGAAGAAGTTCCTGCTGCGTGGACTCATTACTGACCATTTTGTTCGTGTTTTCCAACATTGGAGATATGTCAGAAGAGTGAATATCAGCGGAAGCTATTTCCTCGTCACAACATTTCTTCACTTTATTCGCACAACCAGGGTGGTATAGTTTTGTGCAAATATTACACTTTATACTATGTTTAACAATAGTACGCTTACAACTACCGCATTCCGGGATAGCGATCTGAATAGATTCGGCGACACCAATTCTTCTATTCGACGACATCATGAGAAAACAATACCGTTGTCCAGTAAATCAGCTCGATCAATCCGGGGTTTTAATTCCGGAGTCGGTGGCTGATTACTGTTTAACAATATGAGAGTAGAGAGGCGATAATTTAACACGACTTTATCGGTTGAACACACGATCACTATAGGTTTTCACTCCCAGTCTCTGAAACAGAAATAATTAAAAGATTTTCAAGATGAAGTACTCCTGCGAGAATCTTTGCACTTATTTGTCAGGAGTAAATTAATTATTTCTGTTTCAGAGACTGGGAATGAAAACCAATAAAGTTTTTTAGAAATGCAGAATCCTCCCAGAATATGATTCAATCGATATCTATATCGTTTTACCCAAATTTTGTAATTTTCGAATTTAGAGTCGAAAATGATCTCAAACTATAAGGTTCGACTTCCTGATCACGAATTCCTAGTCAAATTCAATTCTATCCGTGGGGCCGTAAGCACGATAACTTCGAAGGGATTGTTCTAGAAGCTTGAGATTTTCAGTTTTCAGGGTGAATTAGGTTCCCAAATGGCGCGGTTAAGTTAGTTAACCAGCCAAATCGTACAGGGGTTTCCATAAAATATGGCCATTTAAAATTTTTGTTCCTCAATATCTCAGACGAAACGAAACCAATAGAAATGACATTTTGCGGCCAGTTGCAAGCTGTTCATAATAAGCCACACGCAATTTTGTAGCCTTATTGTTAACAGAACCATAGACAATTCAATTGGAATATTGGAAAGAAGAATCTTCATATCTCCATAACAAGATATCCAATTCGAGTGAAATTTATTTTGTGAATGAAGATTGATAAACTGAATGTCCCTGCAAACTTTCAAGAGGATAGCATCATGTGAACCATAGAATTCATTTTCTCTTAATTATTGTTTTTTATTTTGTGAACGGGAAATTCTTGATAATGGCTCATTAGTTAAAAGATTACTTGGGTTGTTTCCATTATCTTGGATTGTTCTACCCAACGTTTCGGCAAGCATTCGCCAGCCGTCTTCAGAGAAATCGCAAAATCAAACTTAAAATTCGGCAAAATTAATGCTACTAGCTTCTGACATTATAGCTGTTAGAAAATTGAATTTTTTCAAATTCTGCATTAGAGACATGATTTCTCAGCTAAGATGACATGTGTAGTATTTAAATAAGGTTTCTACTTGATTCGAGTTCGTCCTCCTCAATTCATAACGTATTATTGGTCTCCAAACATCCTTTACTTCAATGGAGGGCGCACTGATCAGCTTGGCAGTTATAGTCATGAAGGCTTCGTTTATAGCATGTTGGACTAGTTTGGATTTTTCGGTTTCTCCAAGTTGGGCCAATTTCTGGTGTTCTTTGATTTTAATCTTGAGGAGGCGTTTAGTTTCCCCAATGTAGGATCTTCCGTATTCACAGGATATTTCATGAATACATTCTTTGGTAATTTGATTCTCGTTGAGATGTTTCACTTTCGCGAGTTTTCCCCTGATTGTGTCTTTGGTCTTGAATGCTGTTCTCACATTAGGCCCGTTTACACGAACAGTTTTCCTGGCAGTTTTGGAGCGTTCGCTCCATTCCTTAACCACAATCGTGTGCGTGTGAATGCTAGACCATCGTGAGTCCAAAAGCGTCGATTTGATGCGACGTGCCAGATGTGCTGGTTTGTGATTTCAACGTCGTATTCACACGCACACTCGGATCTACTGAGATATGTAGCAGTAGATGCTTATCGTTCTCTCGAATTTTCGCAGTTGGAAATGTTTATAAACTTGAATTCTGCTCATTTTCATCAGTACATACATACACAATGAGGAATAGGGATAATTCAGAATCATTTATGAACATGTACGAAAGCTTTCCGTGTTTATGGAAAATAAAAAGTTATGTCATCCATTCTTAAGTAATTTCTGTAGTCTTCTGGATTATTTTCTCGGAGTTCCCTTAATAGAGGCATATGACCAAAACGCTTTCTATTCAACCTCCACTGCTTAACCCAAATTTTCCGAGGAGTTTTCTTCTCATCTTTATTGATGACATACAGGCCTAGCCAAACAATAGCCTTCCTTTTCTCAAATTCATGTTCACCACACTGTCCACTTACGGGTATTCGAATCAACTGACTGGTATTTATAAGAGAGCACGGAACGTGGAGTTTCCGCCACAGCGGAAATTCCACGCTCCACTCCAAAACTGTTGTATTTTGCATTCACACGGAGAGTTTTGGAGCGTACAGTAAAATCTGCCGCATCGATGGGCGATCCAAAGTGTTGCTCCATTTGACGACCACGCATCAATCCTCACGCTCCTGGAACGCCGTTCCGGAGTGCCGCATCGGAGCGACGCTACAGGAGCGTCGGTTCGGAGTGTACGTGTAAACGGGGCTATTGTATTTGTTACCAATAGGTACCCTTTACATATGGTATGACACAGGTTATTGTTTCTGTAGGATCATTGTCTATTCGTTGTGGCTCTGTTATTGTTTCTCTCGGTTCTCTGGCTACATCGAGAATCTTCTTGGGGTAGCCATTTTTCTTGAGGGTTTTTTGTGATAATAGCCCCGTTTACACGTACACTCCAAACCGACGCTCCTGTAGCGTCGCTCCGATGCGGCACTCCGGAACGGCGTTCCAGGAGCGTGAGGATTGATGCGTGGTCGTCAAATGGAGCAACACTTTTGGATCGCGCATCGATGCGGCAGATTTTACTGAATGCTCCAAAACTCTCCGTGTGAATGCAAAATACAACAGTTTTGGAGTGGAGCGTGGAATTTCCGCTGTGGCGGAAACTCCACGTTCCGTGCTCTCTTATAAATACCAGTCAGTTGATTCGAATACCCGTAAGTGGACAGTGTGGTGAACATGAATTCGAGAAAAAAGGAGGCTATTGCTTGTTTAGGCCTGTATGTCATCAATGAAGATGAGAAGAATACTCCTCGGAAAATTTGGGTTAAGCAGTGGAAGTTGAATAGAGAGCGTTTTTGTCATATGCCTCTATTAAGGAACTCCGAGAAAATTATCCAGAAGACTACAGAAATTACTTAAGAATGGATGACATAACTTGTTATTTTCCATAAACACGGAAAGCTTTTGTACATGTTCATAAATAATTCTGAATTATCCCTATTCCTCATTGTGTATGTAGGTACTGGTGAAAATGAGCCGAATTCAAGTTTATAAACATAAATAAACATTTCCAACCGCGGAAATTCGAGAGAACGATAAGCATCTTCTGCTACATATCCCGGTAGATCGGAGTGTGTGTGTGAATACGACGTTGATATCACAAACCAGCACATCTGGTACGTCGCATCAAATCGACACTTTTGGACTCACGATGGTCTAGCATTCACACGCACAAGATTGGAGTTAAGGAATGGAGCGAACGCTCCAAAACTGCCAGGAAAACTGTTCGTGTAAACGGGCCTTATGTTGAATTCCTCATTACGTTCTTCTGGATAAGAGCATATCTTGGCCTGCTCTGTCGTATAAGCACCTGGCTACTCCTAATTTGTTGCTCAGATTATGGTTGGATTCCTAATGGAGATATTGGTCTTTTTGGAGGGGTTTCTGTAGACATGTTTTTTTACATATTTAATTTTTGCATTATTTCCAGAATATAATTCCGATCATACTGAGATTTTGCATCCATATTCTTAGCATGAATCTCAAGTCCTATACGTAATTTTGAGGTAATAGCACTATTGCTCAGCAATAAAAAAGCGCTCAGAAGCAGCTATTCAGGCTTTTCCTAAATTTTTTCAGAAAAATACATCAATACGTGTTTTCCAAGTAATTTCGCCCCTAATTACGGAGCATCCTGTATAATATCTTCAAGTTCGCGCTATGTGAAACGAGAAACCTTACAAAAAGCTTCTGAAAACGTGCGCTGCAAACCAGATTTACTAAATCGTCCATTCGAATGCTTAAAAATACCCTCAAGAAGTAGAACTAAATGTGACTATCCAAATTAAGACGCTTCTTCAATGAAAATCCTGCATATATTAACAGCTACTAAACGTGACCAGATAATTTAATAAGCTAACTATATGAACTGTGTGAATCAACAAGTGAAACCTTTAGACGAAACGAATATACCTACTAATTAATGTTTCGAGTTCTTATTATTTTGAAGCTGAACTCATACATTGGTAATTATACAGGGTGGCAATTTAAAAACTTGCCAGTTAAGAAGAACAAAAATGTAAGAAAGCCCTGAGTGGATGCATTTGAGCGCTCTTTCATTGGTGGAGCATTAAAGCTATTACCTCAAAATTTTGTAAAAACTAGAGATTGATACTAAATATATAAATGCAAAATCTCAGCACTATCAATATAATGAGAATTATTCAAAAACTGAAATATGTGATAACTTGACAATTACAAAAATTAAATTCTATGGTTCTGATGATGCCATCCTCTTGAAAACTCGCATGAACATTCAGTATATCAATCTTTATTCACAACTTTAATTTCACTTGAATCGAATATTTTGTTATGGAAAACTAAAGTATTTTCTTCTCAATACTTCAATTAAATTTTCTATAGTTCATAAAATTTTGTATAAAGCTTATTATGAGCATCTTGCATTTGGCTGCAACATTTCATTTAGATGGCTTTCGTTTTGTCTGAGATATTGTATAACAAAAATTTTCAATGTCCATATTTTATGGAACACCTGTACGCTTTGACTGGTTAACGAACTTAACTGCGGCATTTGCGAAACGAACTCACCCTTTAAATGTCTAGTGTCTTGGGCAATTCCTTCGAAAGTTATTGTGCTAACGGACGGCCGCACGGACAGAATTTCATTTGACCACGGATTCGTCATCAGAGAATCGAACCCTATCATTTGAGTCCATTTTCACTTCAAAATTCGAAAATTGCAGACATTTGGGCAAAACGATATAGCACTCGTTAATTCGAACAAGCGCTCAGAAAAATCTATTCAGTTATTCATAATTTAATTATTGATAATGGGAATTTTCTGCTTTGAAGAAACCAGAATTTGAACCTCCAGTTTTTTAAATCACGTGTTAATAGACTGAATCTGTCCCTCCATCCTCCGACACCCACGGTACACTAGTTCTTAGGCCTGAGCCTTCGTGGTCTGTCTCAGATAAAAAAAAAACCACTACATATTATATCTCTCATTTTGCATAATCGTTTGGAAATTTGAATAATGTTTCGTGTCGCCACTGATCTAATGACATGTGATACATTTTTGAAACGAAAAAGAATAGGTGGTTCTTAAGTAAAAATAAATTATTGTTTCCATTAGAAAAAAAGAGAAATGATCTAAATAATCAGGAAGGGTATTCCCTTAGCAAAAACTAAATTACGCCACTGGATTCCTTTGAGAAAAATGTCTGTATATTGTTTCTGTTCATAGGACAAATAGGAACGGAGATAATAACCAAAGTTGAAATTTCCCAAACGTCAATTTTAGCTTATGACTCGAAAACAAAAGAAGATAGAGAAATGCCGTTGACGGCATAATGAGTTTCTCGAAAAAGATGAACGCAATGTGCCGCCATTCAATTTTTCCTACCTTTCAAGGTTAAACTGTTGTAATCCAGGGATCACCAATCCTGGCCACCCTGTACACCATCACATACAGTGGAAATTTCCTATAACGATTGTCTGTATAACGAATTTCGTACAAGACATTGCACCTAGAATCCAAATTCCATGTTAAAAACACTTTCTAACACGAAGTAAATTCTCTCTATAACGAAATATTCTAAGAACATCACTCTTTGAATGGTTATTGGTGGGAAGGTATATAAGGGTGGCTTTTTCCGAAATTATCCGGACGTACGTAATAAATCCCGTTCATCATTACGGCGGGCAGAGAGATCCTTCTGAAACAGTTTTGAATACATCCCTGGCTGTTTGGTTTCAATCTAACTATTACGCTAGTGTGAAAAGGTGTGCGCAAATGTCTAAAAGCAAATGCTTAAGTTTGAATGATAGACTTAAATTTATCAGAAAAGCTGACCGCGACATTGCCCACTATAGAAACAATTTTTTATATTCTGTATAACGAAATTTCTTTGTCGATTTTTTTTGCTGAAGTAGCGCTTTCGTTATAGGGAAGTATCACTGTAATTGAAAACTAACATCTTTTATTGAGACTCAAGCTGAAATCAACCTATAAGTGTATCAGGCATTCTGTATAATTTGATTACCAGTCAGATATGGGAAACCCTAATTGAAGCACTAAAGCTCCAAAGTACAAGCCAAATTTTTGGCCACAGCATACTCGAATGTTACTGTTTGTCTAACATTCACACTTGCTCCTCTTTTTCCTGAATATAAACTGCGCAACTTGTCATTTTTCTATCTTTTCTTCAGATCTACTGTTTATTGAAACCAATTTATTGATATATTCCCTGTATCAGCTTCTTCTATTTGTTTTATAATTTATATTTGATCTACTAATTTGTACCCCAATATCTTGAAAAAGTAATCGTGAGCTCAAGATATTTTCTATAGAAATTTCCTCATATTCTTAATCAATATGTGGCACCAATTCATAGATAATTTAAATTTTTTTTGCAGGCTGTGGAACAGGACAGACACGTCTTGAAGCGTAAATTAACCAACAAGGAATCTGAATTAGATGCAAAAATAGTCGAACTGCAAAATGACATCACAACTCTCACCGAAAAACTGACTGCTAAGGACAATTTGCTTAAACAGTGCGAAAGAGAAAAGGGCAACTTAGTAGCTGAACTAAATGCTCAAAACTCGAGGTGAGAAACTATTGTAGTTATTGTAGCTCATGCTATCCTGTTCAAAAAGTTCAGATCATCAAAGGTTGTGACTTATTCTTGACAGAAAATTCAACGTGTCACAATGAATACTCGGTAAAATTACATCAATGAAGCTTTTAAAGTAGAGGAGTTATATTTTACGATTTATATATATTTTTTTCTCTTGTGAAATCAAAAATTTTCGAATGGTGATTTTTCTCTTGATTCTTTGCTATTAAAGTAATAGACGTATAATTTTTTTATGAATTTCAGCTGAAAAATCAATTTTCAGAAAAAAAGGAAATTATAGTAATTTGTTTTTCGGTGTTCTTCAAAAGTGTCCACCGCCATTTTTTGACATAAAATATCTCCTATGGTCTTTTATACCATGGAATGTTTCAACAATTTTCAGATTGGCTCTTTGAATAATATTAGTGAAAATAAACAATTGACGATTTGTCTTAGTTTAGTAAATATTGGCTCCCAAAGTCCGAAAAATATTTCACCCGAAAGTCACTTTTCTCATCACAAAAATACTGAATTACCGCTTGTTAAGTTCAAGTCCTCTCTGAACATTTTTACATGAAGATTTGATTCATTTTATTTCAAATATATTCAATATTGATTGCAAAAACATCGAAAACATTCGAGGGAAAGCCCGCCGTTCTTTATGGTACACAGTCTTTCAACGAGTGACATAGGAAATGATAGCGGGATTTACTGGTGTGCATAGAGTTATACTCGCGCGAAATAATTCGCGTTAGTGCCAGACTTACCATAAGAAACGGCGGGCATTCCTTCGAATTCTTTCGATGTTCTTGCAATAATTATTGAATAAATGTATGAAATAAAGTGAATCAAATCTTCATATCAAAATGTTCAGAGAGGCTCTAAACTTAATGAAGCGGTAATTCAGTGTTTTTATAGTGAGAAAAGTGACTTTTAGGTAAAATATTTTTCCGACTTGGCCCATATCTTCCAAACTAAGACAGATCGCCAATTGTTTTTTCACTAATATTGTTCAGGGAGCTGATATGAATACAACGGCACCAAAATTTGATGGGTATATCCACCAATTTCAAAAATTTGGGAAAAACCAGGGTATAAAGGACCAAAGAAGACATTTTGTGTCAAAAAATGGCGGTGGACACTGTTGAAGAACACCGAAAAAACCAATGACTTTTATTTTATTTTTTTTTTCTAAAAATCGATTTTTTAGCTGAAATTCATAAAAAATTATACGTGTATCCCTTTAATGAAAAAAGAATCAAGAGAAAAAATCACCATTCAAAAATTTTGGATTTCACAAGAGAAAAAAAATAAAATCGAAAAAAGTGTTTTTTACAGAAATCTCAAAAATGGCTAGGGATAAAAAGCTGAAAAGTTGGCTGCATTATTTTCATTCAATGCCTAATCGATCCCTCCAATAGTCCAATATGAGTCGAAAAGATTTACAATTGAAACCCCGCTAGGTATATCCTTTTAAGTAGTATTATAATGATTATCTAACCCATATTCATTTAGTTTGACTTATATTATTGAAAATCATATTTCCTTTATCTGTTCATTCTTCAGCATTCATTTAAATCAAATCAATTATATCTCCCGAATTCTGCTTTTAAATTTCACAATTCAGGTTTGGAATTATTCGAGAAAAATGTTCATATCATCGCAACTATTCAACCGATTTGGTCCATACCAAACTATTCAGACTTCGCACCTCTCCTGGAAATTTCTTGTCTCTTGCTCCTTTGGTTCGAAAGTTATTGTTTCTACCAGAGTCGTTCGGCACCACTTCTTGCTCAAAATTTGACAGAGTTGGGCAAATCTATTAGCATAAGGTTCCCCTAGCAATATGCATTTAATAAAAATTTAAGAAAATCCATGAGCAGGTGTTTTTGAGCGCCCCCTAACATTAAGGGGGATGAAAAATAGATGTTGGGCGATTCTCATAGATACTGGATAAGCACAAAAAATTTCATCAAAATCGGTCAAGCCGTTTTGGAGGAGTATGGCAACGAAAACTGTGACACGAGAATTTTATATATTAGATAAATCTCAGCTTTCTCGAAAACGGTTCACTTTGGAGCAACGAACCAAGCGTACCTTTTTTATGTAAAACACATTGGTGCACACCAATTTGCTGTGTAAATGCAAATTTGTCCAGTGGTGTAAAAGTTGGGGGGTGAAACCTTTGTGCAAATTCTATATCTCCCCCACTGGCACTTCTAATAAAACCAGGTAAAGTGCAAGAAAGTAGATATTATTAATAACAATGTAAATACAAAACTCCAATTCTCTAATTCAAATGCTTCCTGAGATATTAGCAATAAACCGAAACAAATATAATTTTATGACACCCTGTATTATAGGAAAAAATGTTATTTTATCATGAGGGATCTACAGTTGACCGTTGATACACTTATTCGGTCGTAAAAGTAGAACGAGAGTTCAAAAACTTTGTTTCCATGAAGGACAATCCATTAAGCATCGAAAATGACAGTGTATCAAAACAAGCTTTAACTGAAATAAATATCCACCTTCTATTCTTCACAGGTTAACGGCCCAATTAAAAGAAGCAAATACAGTGGAGAACCGTCTTCAACAGCAAGTGCAGCAGCTAAAAGAACAGTGTAGCCTCAGCAAAAGCACCCTTTATGACCATATGAATTCTGTAGGTGGTCTTAGAGAGGAGCTAGATATGCTCTCGGAGAAGAACAAGGAACTAGAGAGAAGACTGCACATAACTTCTAATGAAAGAGATAGTTTAGCCAATGCTTTAGAAGAAGCTAGCGATAGAATCCTTCTTCTAGAAAGACACACTAGGGAACAGGACTTTAGGTACCAGCACAGTATAAAGGAACTGAGTATGCCACAGGATCACATGTCGATCGATGAGAGACTTCAAGGTAGGTGTTTTGAGGAAAATTATTGAACTTGGATGGTTTTATACTAATTAAATAATTGATACGATCAGGGAATTCATTAGTGTTACCTTAGCTATTGAAAGATGCCTAGATATAAATCTGGAAAAAAACTATCAGAAGTGCGATATAGCCATACACCCAGATACTCCAGATAGTTAAGCACTACTCAAGCATTGAGCTCCTACGTCATCGACTCAAAGATGATCTGGGAGTGCCGGAACAAACTCAACGAGGTAGACAAGAAAAATAAGGTCTTGTTAATCTGGGTTCCCGACAATTCGGGAATCAAAGAAAACGAAGAGGCCACTTCACTTGCCAAAGAGGGCGCTCGAACCTCACTCATTGGCCCAGAACCCTTCTGTGGTATAGGTAAATGTACCTATAAAGAGGAGTTTCTGGAGAAGGAGAAAGTCGAGAAGGAAAAACTCTGGCGGAATCTCCCAGGGATGGGTTATTCCACTAAGTTCTTTCGGAACTTTGAAAAAGCAAGATCCAAAAGATATCTGGATCTTAGTAAGAAATAATTACACCTTCTCACTGGCTTTCTTACAGGACACTGTCGCCTCAGGAGGCACCTGTTGAGAATGGGATTGTCGGACACTGATGAGTGTAGGTTCTGTGGGGAGGAGGAAGAAGTCCCCATTCACCTAGTCACGGAATGCTTTGGCATTGCGAGCCTATGGAGAGAATGCCTTTGGCGAGAAACTTGTAAGAGTGAGGAACTAGCTTCGTTGAAGCCCTCACAGATATAGGATTTTATCAGATCTCTGGAACTGGAAGGCGAGCTGGGAGGGTATGGTTCGAACAGCTCTGTATAGGGGCACAATAGACAATAAGGTCGAAGTTAACTGTAGCCCCTTTTTAAACTAAACTGAACTAGTGTCATATACAATATTTTTTGGGAAAATTTCCTTCGATTAGAGTCAAATGAAATAATTGTGTATTATGAAACTTCTGTAAGTTGAAGACTTTGAAATACGCTCGACTATTTAAATTTCACTGTGCTCTGCATTATGCCTGCAAATTTTTAAATCCTTCAAATCCTAAACAAATTTTATCATACTTGAATTATAACTGAATTTTATTTGACAGCCTAACAATTCAAAATACATAATCAGGCATGTATTATTACAGCAGCATTTGACAAATTCTGTTTACAAACATCAGTACATTATTACTTTACAATACAATACCAGCTCAAACGTCTTCCTTGAAAATTGAGAACAGTGAAAAAGAAATAATATCAGGAACCATTGGAAAAGAAAGAGCGTTAACAAAAATTAGAGGAAAAATAATTTATTGGCAAAAAAGATTTAGGTTTGAAGCATAAAAAATCGGAGAAACCTTGACATGCAGCCAGAAGCTTTCGCTTATTATAATCATTTACTCATATTTCAAGCTAAGGATAAGAAATCGATTTGATATAATAACAAAGTCGTTTCAAGTCGGTGAAATTTAAATACTTTACAGTTTTATGTAGAGTGTATTTTGGGGGAAAATAAGAAGAAATTAGTCAATGTTGACATATTATGAGAATATGTAATAACAATCTAAAGAATATATAAAAAAGGAAAATCAACATCAAAATAGAAAGAAATTGTACAGAAAATCTATGAAATATTATCAAAAAATAACATCACTAAATAAAAGAAGTATTCCTATTCGTTTAAGAAATATGGAAAAATTTGCAAATCATGATTTTTGGCCATTTTCCTATTCGTTCTTTTCGTGATCTGAAAACTCTCATAGTACCTATCTATCCATTTTAATTGGGTTCCTGATGCCTTCTGGATAGAAATCTTATAACTGTTTTTCACCAAACATACACAATATAAAATAGTCTTAATTGAACTTTCCTCAACCTCCAAAATATTTTTCTGCAAAGTATGAATTCTTTTGGGCAATTTCTAATGCACGATGTGAGTCTATTTAAAATGTTTCTGATTTACCTGCCATTTTTCACTTGAATCCTGCAGGGTATGGCAGGGTTTCAATGGTAAATCTGCCCCCGCGGCCTTTTCGAATCATATTGAGGGGATCGATTGAAAATAATTCAGCTAAATTTTCAGCTTTTTATCTCGAGTCATTTTTGAGATTTTTGTAGAAAACGCTTTTTCGATTTTATTTTCTAAAATTGAAAACATCTTTTTTTACAGAAATATCAAAAATGGCTATAGATAGGACTCTGAAAAGTTGGGTGAATTATTTTCATTCAATGCCTAATCGATCCCCTCAGTATGAATCGAAAAGCAGGGGGGGCAGATCCACCATTGAAAAACCCAGCTAAACCCTTTGAAAATGTTTTTAAATCCTATGCTATGCGACGAAGACCTCATGTTTTAAAATCTCAATTTTATATGATCTGTAACCTCACACTTAATAATTCATTTTATCAATGTTTTTGGTGATGGAATGTGTCTAACCCTAACACTAACTATTGTTCCTCTCCCCGCTAGGGAGTCCGGAAGAAAACAGATCTCTTCTTGCAGAAATGGACCTATCGGAACCAACCCTATCCCAAGAATGCATGACAGTTTACAGACAGCTCAGATCGTTGGTGCAACAGCTCAAATCTCACCAAGATGACGACAGCGGCCTCCACAGCGACTGCTCAACAACCTCCCTAGACGACAACAGCCAGTTTGCCACAGGTCTTCTTAGCGAAGTGGCTCAAGAACTTGTCAGCTTAGTTTTAGATACAGATGCAGTGAGACTTATAGAACGTTTAGAAGAAGCCCATAGAGAGATCCAAGATAGGGACCTAGAGCTATCCAAGCGGCAGGAGAAACTGATGGAACTGAGTTCGAGGGTATTTATAAACAACAAAAGCCTCAATTTTACTCGGCTATTTCTTAAAAACTTTATAGGTTTTCACTTCCAGTCTCTGAAACCGAAATAATTAAAGAAATTTTAATTATCACATGGGCGGAAAAGTCCCGGGCCTAACACATAGATGGCGCTAGTTTTGTCGCAGTCACCTTTTTTTCAGTTAATGCTAACCTTCAAAAGATAGGTTAAAATTACATGACATTCCATTCATTAGTTTGTGAGTTATTGTGCTAAGAGTTTTTTTTTCATTTTCATTATCAAAACAATGGATCAAAAACTGTTTCGTGGTTTAATTTTCCACTGCTTCTTGAGGGGAAAAATACCGTCAAGCAATGGCTTGAAAAGTATTATAGGGACTCCGCTCCATCAGAAACAACAATAAGACGTTGGTTTGCTGACTTCAAACGTGGTCGTAGAGACACCGATTATGCAGAACGCAGTGGACGTCCAAATGCGGCGGTAACACCAGAAAACATAAAAAAATCCACAAAATCGTTTACAATTATTGAAAAGTGTACTTGCTTGAGCTAGCTGACACCGTAAAGATATCAAAAAAAAGTGTTGTTTTTATATTGCATGAGCATTTGAATATGAGAAAACTCTGCTCAAAGTGGGTGCCGCGTTTGCTCACTGTTGACCAAACACATGAAAGTTTTGATGCTTCTGGCAGTGTTTGGCCATGTTTAAACGTGACAAACTGGAATTTTTGTGAAGTCCGTTCACGAAAGGTTGAGCCGTCGGTTGGCCATAGAAATTTGGCATATTCCACTGTGTATATTAAAATTTTAGGTTATGTTCTTTATTCTCTTGTCAGATTGATAGGCAATATTGCATAGAGTTCTCTGATAACTCGCACGCTCGTCGGACGAGACCGGGTACATTCGGCAACGTTGACTTTATTTTACTTTATGGCAGTAAATACTGCCAACTTCAGATAAATAAAGAAACGCCTACTATGTGCTCAACCTTTCGTGAACGGACTATAAGTTGAATGTTTCAATATTGTTCCACTTCAATAAAAGGTGGTAGTATCATCTTTCAAAAAACATTTTTTTCACATCTGTAGGACTTTTATGTTCAAAGAAATCGATATTATTTGGAAGGGCCAACTAAAATAAAAAAGTAAATTTAAAATAGGGGCTACTCCAAAACTAAGAGGGTAAACTCCCCAATGTGGGTGATTTCGTCGATAAAATTAGGTATATTTGATGCCCTTGTTGAATTTGGAACCAATTCTTCTTATTTTCTCTGAAAGGCCAGGAATCTAAGGAATGACGTTCAACAAAGTTGGTTGTTCTTGACGGTTGTCTGTTTGTACCTGATCATCATTAGAATTTTGATTAGATATTTTTCGTTCTAAATTTGAAATTGTTCTTTCTATAAAATTTGGTGGGTATTGATTATCTAGTAAAAACTTTAATGAAGGAAATTTCATTATTTCTAATACTAATAATAATGACAACGTTATGTCACTCAATTTTGATGACATAAGGAAGCTCATTATGGGACTAAGTACCATCATGAATTCATTATGGTACTAAGTACCATAACGAAACTCTATAAGGAAAACATGTCATTGTGACAAGTACCATAATGAATTCATTATGGTACTAAGTACCATAATGAAATTCTATAAGGAAAACATGTCATTGTGACATGTCGAAAATGCAGTTTTTAATTTTTCGAAAATGTATTGATATAAATGCCATCAGATAAAATTTTGTATGTAATATGAATCATAAACAATCATTATGGCACACGCCGTGTTATCGGACTCGGCTACGCCTCGCCCGATAACATTCACGACTTGTACCATAATGATCGTCTTTATGATCCTTATTACATAAATAACTATTATAATACCTGTTTCTTTAAATTATTTCGGTTTCAGAGACTGGGAGTGAAAACCTATAAAGTTTTTAAGAAATGCAGAATCCTTCCAGAATATATTTCAATCGATTTACTCAGCTACTTCCCCAGCCACTCACGCTACCTGAAATAATTACGGAAATACAGTCGAACTTTCCTAAGACGAAAGCGCTAAATCCGCTAAAAAAATCCGTTATAAAGAAATTTCGTTATACAGAAAATTTTTTTCTATGGTCGGCAATGTCGCGGTCGACTTTACTGATAAATTCAAACTTCCTTTTAGACATTTTCGCACAACTTTCACACTAGCGTAATGGTTAGATTCAAGCCAAACAGCTGGAGGTGTACTTATTTAAAACTGTTTCAGAAGGATCTTTCTGCCCGCCGTAATGATTTAGTTTGAGGTCGGTATTTATTACGTACACCCGAAAAATTTTTGGGAAAACCCCACCCTTATTACTTCTTACCAATACCCATTCAAGGACAGATGTTCTTTGAATTTACCTCGTTTTAGAGAGTGTTTTTAACATGGAATTTGGATTCAAGGTGCACGAAATTCGTGATTCGGAGAAATTCATTATACAGACCTTCGTTATAGGGAAGTTCCACTGTACTTCTGCGGCAGTATCGAAGGCAGTAAGCATTCACATTCAGCTCACATTTCTCTCGTGAACAAGTTTTGGCAATAACGGATAGAGAAATTCCACAGCGACCTGGTTGAATGTTATCACTTACTGCTGCTCGCGCTACCGGTGCTTTGACTTCCGTAAGAAAAACCGCCAATTTAAGGAGCGTAGGGCAGCGTGAGTGGCAGCGGCCGAAGCAGAAGAATTAGGTGATTAAATTCTTGTGCTGCACATTTTCCTGCTCACTTACTCCTTGCCGTGGAAGTGAGCTGAGTGTAAAGCCTCAATTACACTCAGCCACTCGCTCTATCTGAAATAATTCCAGACCGAGTCCAGACATACTTTCGCGGCTGTATCGAAGGCCGTGAGTATTCAGACTCTGCTGCAACATTTCTCTCAAGACCAAGTTTCGGCAATGACGAACAAATAAATTCCACAGCAATCTAGTCGAATGTAATCACTTACTGGCGCTCGCGCTACCGGTCCTTTAATCTCCATAAGAAAATCCGCCAATTTACTTATTTACTCCATACACCTGCCCGAGAAGGATTGGTTAGGAGTGAGTTGGGGTCTGCCTCGATCCGTTCTCAGGTTCAAGGGTCCAGTTAAGCCATAGTAACTTCATTCACCTGCCCGAGAAGGTTTGGTTAGGAGTAAGTTGGGGTTACATGGAGTACTAACATTGTTCACTGGGTCTGCCTCGATCCGTCTTCAGGTTCAAAGGTCCAGTTAAGCCATAGTTACTTCATACATCTGCCCGAGAAGGATTGGTTAGAAGTGGGTTGAGGTTTTTTAAAAGTAGTAACATTGCTCACTGGGTCTCTCTCGATCTGTCCTCAGGTTCAAGGGGCCAGTTAAGCCATAGTTACTTCATACACCTGCCAAAGAGGATTGGTTAGGAGTGGGTTGGGATTTCGTGGAGTACTAACGTTGCTCACTGGGTCTGCCTCGATGCGTCATCAGGTTCAAAGGTCCAGTTAAGCCATAGTTACTTCATTCACCTGCCCGAGAAGGTTTGGTTAGGAGTAAGTTGGGGTTACATGGAGTACTAACATTGTTCACTGGGTTTGCGTCGATCCGTCCTCAGGTTCAAAGGTCCAGTTAAGCCATAGTTATTTCATACACTTGCCAGAGAGGATTGGGTAGGAGTGGGTTGGGATTGCATGGAGTACTAACGTTGCTCACTGGGTCTGCCTCGATCCGTCCTCAGGTTCAAAGGTCCAGTTAAGCCATACTTTCTTCATACATCTGCCTGAGAAGGATTGGTAAGGTGCGGGTTGGGGTTACCTGAAGTACTAACATTGCTCTCTGGGTCTCCCTCGATCCGTCTTCAGGTTCAACGGGCCAGTTAACCCATAGTTACTTCATACACCTGCCCGAGAAGGATTGGTTAGGAGTGGGTTGAGGTTATCTGAAGTGCTACATTGCTCACTGGGTCTCCTTCGATCCGTCTTCAGGTTCAAGGGGCCAGTTAAGCCATAGTTACATCATGTGTTCTGGTCATTCTCAGTTTTCATTGGAATTACTCCCAACTACTTAAGCCCGTACACCACGACAAGGTGATGACCTCGTACGGGTCGCAGTGGCCTAAACCATCGAAAGTCTACCTTTAAATGTAATCACTTACTGGCGATCGCGCTACCGGTCCTTTGACTTCGCCAATTTAGGAAGCGTAGCAAGTGGCAGGAGTAAAAGCAGTGTAGTGATTACTTTCGCAAGTTGCCCACTTCCCTGCCTTGGAAGTGAGCTGAGTGTAATCAGGGTTTAAGAAGTGAATTGCAGTTGTGATGATGTTTCTTTTCAGATATCCATTTGCGATGTTGAGCTGCAGGCAGCTAAGGAGGATCTTCTGAGGGCTAGAAACGATGCCATAAGTACATCTGCACAAGACGAAGTAGTAACAAAGGCCAGACACGATAGAGATATTGCGATAGAGAGGAAAACGAAACTCGAAATCGAATTAGCTAAGACAAGGATGGATCTGATGCAGGCTAATGGGCAACTTATGGAAGCAATACAACAAAAGGTCGAGTTGAGTCAGCAGCTGGAACAGTGGCAGGTAAGTTCTTAGAACGACATTTCACCATTCGAAAAATGTTAGCAGAATTGAAAAAAGTGAGTACTTTTTTCCCGGATACATAGACACTTTTTGACAGGTAAAAAAGCAATTTCGAGATATAAAATGTCACATTTTTTCCCGTCACAGAAAAATAGTATATTATATTATAAGGATTAAAAGTGCATATTTTTTAAAATAGGCACTTTTAATCCGAATAATATATACTATTTTTTCTCCAACCAAGTCAAATTACAATAAAATTGGTTTTAGTGAAAAATCGTTCATAATTTGGTTATGAATTTGAACACAGAATCATGACAGTGATTGTCAAGTAGAGTGAGCATTTACTTTTAATCCAAGGATTAAAAGTAGCGTTTTTAATCCTAGGATTAAAAGTGTTGCTAAGTAACGAGTGAATTTTTGTACGGTAAGGAAATTTATGACTTTTGCACCTGAAAATAGTACAAAAATGTCAACATTTTTTGATGGTTGGAGAAAAATGTTTTTTTTGTACAACTGTCAAAAAAACTTGACTTCTTCATCACTATGGATGCGTAAAATATTACTTTTTTTCACCGTTAAAAAAGTCTTTTTTTCACCGTTAAAAACTGTCGTTTTTTCACCGTTAAAAAAAGTCTTTTTTTCACTGCTGATAACTAAAATTGGAACAACTTAAAAATAATGAATATTTTAATTAGGTACAACTAATTTCACAAAATTATGATTGTATCTGTACCTTATGAAGTAAATTAGTTTCGTCATCAGCATCTCTGAGAAATTTATTGATATTATCCCTCCATAACACTTTAGATTTCTTTCCTTGGTATCCGACGCTTTTGTTCTTAATAAGCGGGACCAATTTTGAAAAAAAATTTTCTAACATTGAGCTCCATAACTTGGAATGCCCTGCGATATCTAGTTAGAGTAGAGTTGAAAAACAGATACCTGTAGTCAGAAAGAAGCCGAGACACTCGATTTGCTCCATATGTCATGTCAGTCTTTAAAGACTGACGCGGCTCAAGAAAATGACACGAGCTGTCAGTCAGATTTGACTGCCAAAGCCTGAATGTGGTGTTCGATTGTCAGTCCTACATGACTGACACAGCCTACCAGAATATTGACCTGAAAACTGTATGGCAGCCAAAGTGTTAAATATTGTACTGAAAGCATTATCTTCAATGATTATACGTATTTCAGACGATGTAAATTCACATTCACAGTTGTACAAAAAATGTTGTTTGTATTTCGTGCGTATAAAATTTGTGTTTTCATGGCACATTCGAGTGAATTTTTGGCCTCGACCTGCGGTCTCGGCCAAAATTGACACTCTCATATGCCATGAAAAAAACACTCATTTTACGCACTTAAAACAAAAATAACTATTTCAAACTTGAAATTACTTTCGTACACCACATAATTTAGTGAGAATATTATCTTGAGTTTTTCACCTGCGACGAATACTTCCTGTGATAAAAAATAAAATGTTATTTCATCTAAGAGAATCACGAAATTCTTCGATTACTTTCAAAATCGTCTAGACTGAGATGAAAGCAGCTCAGTCCCTTCATTTTCATTTTTTTGAATAGAGGATAATGTCACAAAATTAGAGAAATTCATTATGAGGACCAATTTTCTGTACCTAAATGTATGTACTGGAATAAATGGTGATTATTTGGTTAGACCTTCCTTCCCTCCCAGTTGAATGGAGAGTCATATCGCGGCTTTGCTGATTGAAGTTCGTCAATTTTGTTGGAAGATGTCCCAATCATGAAAAAAATGCGATATGGGTTATGCTCGACATTTTTTTAAATTAAAGACTTAATGTGTCTGTGTCTGGCGATTTCGGAAGTACCTTATCAAAGAATTTCGTAAATCTCTCAGATGCAATTGCATTTGATTTTTTATTTCAGAAAGAATTCGTCGCAATTAAAAAAACTGATGTACCATTCTCACTGTAAATTATGTGGGGATTACTAAAATAATTTTGAATTTGAAAAAAGCATTAACATACCAATTTCTTCATCAAAGTTATTCGGACAGAAGTCTGTACAGACGCCACTGGTGAAAATTCGAAACAATTTGGAATTGCAAAATTGTGTTGTGATGCGTATTCATAACCTACCAAAAAACAACTAAAAATCGTGTGAGGTGTGGAAAATATTTTCGAAAACCCATTTTTTTTTAAACTTTCAATACCCTGTATCTCAGAGACCATGCTTCAGAGACACAAAGTTCCCTAATTAGAAAATGCAAAAAAAATATCCGCGAAATTCAAAACATTCAAACGAAAGGCTATTAAAATTACATATCCAGTTTAACCGCCTCGGTGGCTGCAAGGACATGGCGTGTGCCTACAAGTACTTGCGAAGCTGTAGGTCTGGGTTCGAATCCGGCGTGGGTATGGATGTTCGTGTACGTCCTATATATATATAGTATGTCTAAGAACAAAAATTGTTAGAGTGGTATGTAAGATGTGAATGAGAGTCTTAAGTGTTAAATTGAAAACTATGAATAATGAAATGTTCGTTGCCTCGATGGTCTGAGATACCAAGGGCATTGTGAAAGGATGATGAATAATGAATGTGTACATATCCAGTTCATTTAAATCTATGGTTATGTTACGAGATTTCTGAGGTTATGGACGACGCAATCACAGAACACGTCATATACAGGTGGTCCTAAATTGAACGTACAAACGTAAAGGGAAGATTCCTTAAGTGAGTTTAAGAAAAAAGTCCCATAAATATGGGGTCGCAAACGTTTCGTTTTCGAGATACAGAGTGTTGAAGTTTGAATTTTTTTCATGTTTTTTTCTCATAGTATCTACACTTCACAAGATATTCAACTGAAATTTGGCATAGATATTACATTTGAGAGTTCTCACCACGTGACATGGCAATTTCGATAGAAGATCTACAGGGTGATATTTTTTCTGAAACACTGTTCTTCTGCAGAACTTTTTTTTGGTGAGCAACTGTTAATTTGAAAAAATGTAAAAAGAACCTTTGTTCTTATACTAAACTTTTTGGTCTCTTGTAGTTTTGTCGTATCTACCAACGATTTCGAGAAAAAAAATTTTGAACGATTCTCTCGAAATCCTCGTGAAAATCCAAATTATGATGGGAAGGCTACTTTGTAAGCTGTGGTGAATGAATTCAGTGTCAGTTTTTATGAAAATTTTCCTGATCTGTAGCGATGATTCATAAAGATTCGATAAACTCGTATAAACATCACATGTTTTTGATTAAAACTTTAACACCCTGTATCTCGAAAACGAAACGTTTGCGACCCCATGTTTATGGGACTGTTTTTTCTTGAACTCACTTAAGAAATCTCTCCTTTTCGTTTGTACGTTCAATTTAGGAACACCCTGTATGCATGCATACATACATACATGCATTGTTTATTTCTCTATTCTCTATGAGTAAATATGTAACGTGACGTCATGAACGCCAGCGAAAATATGATGTGTTTGAATAACCAAAATAATTGATCCAAAAAGAATGTTATTTTTTGAATAATAATGAGCTCTTATAAAAAATTAAATAATGCCTATAATAATTTCAGAAGCTAAGCTATCATATTAACGTATTTTCAAAAATCATACATATACCCTATTCAATAAAGATCATATTTTTCATTTGAGAAAGAGGAACAGGATACGAAATAGTTTCAACTGGTTATTCCGTTATCTTATTTTTTTTAATAGATTTGATTATAATGGAACATACATATATTTCCTGGTAATTCTTGAAGAATTTCTTCTATAATAGAGTTTTGAATTGCACAATTTAATCAGATGATTTTTCAGGAGGAGATTTAATTTAAAGATGATTTTTTGCTTGAATTATCTTACCGATTCATTCAAGTAATTATTCACTGAAATTTTTCGAAATCATCAACGTTTGTTTATGTCCACATAGTCTTGTTTGGAGTAATAATTAATGGTGACATGTATTATTTTTATTATTTCTGTTTGCAGACCATCAGCTGTTATTCATGAACTAAAAGATTTTCAATAATTTCATTATATTATTGCTTCCTTATATTTTTTGGATATGATTTCAATATATTCAGAAAAAGCACATGGAAAAAAATTTACGAAAATTGCTGAGAAATGTTGACATATCTGATAAAATTTCACGAATGAGTTGAGAGTTCATTACTGTGAAGAAATTAAATTTCCTTAAAACTTTAATACTCTTCCAATGATTGTCCTAGAGACTTGAAATTTTCAGCCAAATCGTTCCATAACATATGGCCATTCAAAATTTCTGTTCCTCAATATTTCAGACAAAACGAAATCAATCGAAATAAAATTGTGTGGCCATATGCAAGATGCTCATAATAAGCTTCATGCTAAATTTTGGGTTCATAGTGTTAACATAGAAAATTGAATTGGAATATTGAAAAGAAGAATCTTCATATTTCCATAACAGAATATACGATTCGAGTGAAATTTAGTTCGAGAATAAATTATTGATTTATTTTTTACATAATAACAGTTCTCCCAATGAAAAACGCTATTAATAATATGTGTTCTCAATCGCTCAGAAATGTGAAGATTTTTCAAAAAGGTAAACAATTCTTCCAAATATACAGGGTGTCCCATTACTCGACGTCAACCCGGAACCTGGTGAAAAGGCAAGTAATGCTGGTTGTCAGAAAAATATAAAAAAAAATCTAAGTTGCATGATTTTCAAATAAAGCGCATTTGAAAAAACACGCAAAATTCCACACCCTGTGACAGTCTTTTCGCTCCTGTTGCCACAAATATCAACTTTTTCCAACTTTTTTCTTTGCTGTGTAACCTTGAATAATGCTTGTCTAAACTGTAATCAAAATTTTGATACCAGCTGCTCTAGGTTTGATAAAAATAGGGCTCACTTCTCAAAAAAAAATTCGAAATAAACAATTGCCTAGTTTCAACTGACTGTATTGTAAAAAAAATGTACTACGTAGGTTTGGCATGTTTTTTCAAAAGTTGGCGCATTTAGTAAGGATTCCATAGTGGTATAATACTTGTTTAACTGCTTCCCAGTAAACAAGTCCAATGGATTCAAGTCCGGTGAACGGGCCGGGCCACGAGATTGGACCAGAACGTCCGATCCATCTTCCGGGAAAAAATGTTACCAGAAAAAAAATTTTCAGAGAAATTTCTCCGGAAAATTTTTTTCTGGAAAAATTATTTTCTCTGGTAATTTTTTTTCCTGGTAACATTTTTTCCCGGAAGATGGATCGGACATTCTGGTCCAATCTCGTGGCCGGCCCGTTCACCGGACTTGAATCCATTGGACTCTATTACTGGGAAGCAGTTAACGAGAAAGTGTATTCAAAGGCAATCGAAAATAAATTTGAACTACGGCAGCTACAATTAAACAAGTATTATACCATTTTGGAATCTCACTAAATGCGCCAACTTTTGAAAAAACATGCCAAACCTACGTAGTACATTGTTTTTCAATACAGTCAGTTGAAACTAGGCAATTGTTTATTTCGATTTTTTTTTCTGAGATGTAAGGCCTATTTTTATGAAACCTAGATCAGCTGGTATCAAAATTTTGATTACAGTTTAGACAAGCATTATTCAAGGTTACACAGCAAAGAAAAAAGTTGGAAAAAGTTGATATTTGTGGCAACAGGAGCGAAAAGACTGTCACAGGGTGTGGAATTTTGCGTGTTTTTTCAAATGCGCTTTATTTGAAAATCATGCAACTTAGATTTTTTTTATATTTTTCTGACAACCAGCATTACTTGCCTTTTCACCAGGTTCCGGGTTGGCGTCGAGTAATGGGACACCCTGTATATACTGCTTTGAATAAATCGTTGTTTTGCATTTTACATGTTACATCAAAATATAAAATGTAAAATTTATACTGGGTTTCGATGAAAATGTCGATGAACATTAGTTCAATAGATTTACTTATTAGGCACTAAGTATCACTTAATTGAAGATTATTCTAATTATTTTTTTCTCCAGATGGACGTTCAAGAACTCCTCCAAGAGCAGGTGAAAAACAAATTAACGTCTCAGGAAGTGAAGTTGAGAAAAACAGTGCAATCAGCTCCAGTACCTCCACCAAGAAGAAGGCTGCTTAGTTTTTTATACCGATAGCAATTAATGCGTGATATACAAATGAAACTTTTACCCAGAAATACTTATGATAACTATAAGTAAAATCAACCTGAAAAATTGATTGGGCTCTAACTGATAGAATTTTATATAAAAATGTCTACGTTGTACTTAATTTATCACTGTGATTTTTTATTTATTAATTGAACTGACTCTTTCTTAATCAAAATTTGCGATTTGATTTCTTTATTATAGTTTTATTCAGATTTAGTTATTTGATTGTATTGTATAATAAATCTTATATTATTATTTCAGTATATTCGGGAGGCTGAACTAAACAAGCATGTGAAGAATTTTCATTTTTCCAACTTATTCTCTCAACTTAACTAATGAAAAAAGTGCTTACACGTAGTTAATAGAAAAAATAATTGAAAACATACTGTTTTCAATTAATTTTTTATTCCAAGCATCAATTTTGAACTTGGCAATTTTGTAACTCCTCTTTCGAGCTTTTTCATTTTTCAACCAGTGGAGTGTAATTAACGATAAAATATTTCGAAATATCACATTGGTCTTTTGCAACGCGGAAATTGAAGAATTCGTAATAATTGTGAAAGTTTTCCATAAAGAAAGATAGAAAGAATATCTTAAATTCACTTAATTCATTGTAAATATTTTACTGAAAATACTTATTTAGTAAGAACTTGTGATTTTTACATATATATGTACTAAGGTGATCTAAATCGACTAACTGAACCAATAATATCGAATGTTCAAGAAAACATGCATTTATAGAAAGTTTTTCAAGGTCGAATCCGTCCAAGAAGTGCTTGAGAAATTGTTACCCTGAATAAATAGATATATTTTACCATTTGCAATAAGTGTTTTACTATTTGGAACCATTCAAACTGTCCCATATCATGTTAAAAAATGAAAGAAATAGGTTTTTGAAAGTTTCAATTCATTGATTCAAAAAATCTTTACATAAAGTTCCTATGTGGGGAAATAAACAAGCATATTTCCAAACCTGTATACAGGTTTGGAAAATTAAGACTAAGAAGGAAGCGCGAAGGCTTCATTGCGCGTGGTACTGGGTACAGTGAAAATAGTGTGTGTATGGCGTTCCGCCGTTCAAAATTTGGAATGCGCAATTCCCTTGGTCGGAATCAGGATAGTTTTGATTTTTAGCGTGTGCATTGCTCATCGTACGTGGAAGAATGACCAAGAACGACCGTGTATGGGCAACAAGTCTGTGCACGTTTCATATTTTTAGCAATACAGTGTCGGGTTCGCTATTTATACATTAATAACAACACACGCCACTCCACTGCCATTAACATCAGATCTTTTTTCGACGTCATCTCACGCATTCTTCCTTTCTAGTGAGTGGGTCCCTTAAAGGGGCCTACTCACTAGGAAGGAAGAATGCGCAGTTAAGTATCTGCACGTTTGCTGTAAAGTAAACGTGTACATTCATATTTCCCACACACAGACATTTTTGCTTGTTGAGTGAAGATGTGCGACAAGCGTTAGATGACGTCGAAAAAATATCTGATGTTAATGGCAGTGGCGTGTGTTGTTATTAAGGGAAAAATGTCCAATGTATAAATAGGGTACCCGACACTGTATTGCTAAAAATATGAAACGTGCACAGACTTGTTGCCCATACACGGTCGTTCTTGGTCATTCTTCCACGTACGGTGAACAATGCACACGCTAAAAATCAGAACTATCTTGATTCCGACGAAGATAATTGCGCATTCCAAATTTTGCCATACACACACTATTTTCACTGTACCACGCGCATTCAAGTCTTCGCGCTTCCTTCTTAGTGAGTGGGCTCTTTTAAGGGCGCAGTTAAGTCTCTGGGGTGCTATTCTTGACCGTTCGTAAATTTCAAGGTCGTGCGCAACTCCCGACTTTGCGAATGGAAGGGACGTTTTGGTATTCTTGACCGTTCGAATACCGTGCGAACGTTCGCATTTTGCAACGGACGGTCTTGAGCGTCCGCAGTAGACGTGCGTACGGCGCAACCATCGAAATGAGTCATATTTAACGAGTTCTATGAATGTTGAATCCATAATTTTGACAACCAAATACGAAATGAAGTGCCTTTTTCGTGCCAGAAATAAGATGAAAATTCGTGTAGTGACATATTTAAGGGTTGACATGGTTAATGGACGCTTTGCAATATATGTTAGCATTTGTGAAATCATAAAAAACTTATGCAAAGATACAATCGTGTGAAAGTTGATTTTCAATTTGTGCAAATGTTCTTAGTAACGATATAGAAGGTTCTTCGAATTGATATTTTTTGATTGAAACATGAAGTACTTTTGAGCGTGTTTAGAGATTTATTTTACAATACTACATAATTCAGCATATGTATGTCATGCTATGTCTGAAAATTATTGAGAATTTATGATTTTTTTGCATATTCCTCTTGTAAGATGTCCTTTCTTTCAATACGCAGCCTACACAACTTTTAAATAAGTATATTTGAGTATTCACCACAAAATTTACACATTTTTCGTGGGGAATCCGGACAATTTTCCGAAATTTTCTTCATTAATTTTAACAATAACTGTGTTTGCCCTGTACTTCTACTGTCATGGTGCCTTCCATTATAATTTGCAATCTCGAATATCACTTAAAACAAATATAAATGGAACTAACCTCTACAAGCCTATTTGAAATTTAAAATTTAACGACTATCCACATTAGTAAACGGTCGTTTGCTAATCACCTCCGGCTATTTCATCAGCGCAGGATGCTATTCGTGTATTCTGTGTTGCATTTCATCCAAGTTTTGCATTGTTGCCGCGTTCAATTGAAGTTGCGAACGGTCATCATTGCGAACAGTGCTCAAGAATAACGTTTCTAGTATATATATTCTTTTGAATTGAGAGCTAAAATAATACATAACATGAAACAAAAAAGTCCCTAGCTGAGGTTGGTGCAAAACGGGGTACCATACTATTCTGTCGTATGATACCAGAGCACAGGGAAAAACCTCAGTAGAAAAAACCCTGCCTCGCCGTTTTTACAAAATGGTAACTTAAAACAACTATTCGAATAAATACCTTCAATATTTAGAAACAAAATATGTAATTCTTGCTCTTGGGCCAGGAGGGTGTTTTAAACCAGGTCTGGCGTTCCAAGTGATGATTTTCGAATCTTCTGTTCTTCTAAGACCGCTACAGGACCCTACTGAAGGGTAATCATCTCCCATAGATTTAAATAGTGGTATTTCATTCTAAATATCGAAATAAATTTCGTATACGCAAATAGCCGTTCGCAAGTGTGCGTATGCGCAAAGTTGCGAACGATGTCAAGAATAGAACCCCTGCACGTTAGCTGTAAAGTAGACGTGTGCATTCATATTTCCCACACACATACACTTTTGCTTGTTGAGTTAGGATGTGCGACAAGCGTGAGATGACGTCGAAAAAAAGATTTGATGTTAATGAGAGTGGCGTGTGTTGTTATTAAGGAAAAAATTTCCAATGTAAAAATAGCGAACCCGACACTGTGTTGCTAAAAATATGAAACGTGCACAGACTTGTTGCCCATACACGGTCGTTTTTGGTCATTCTTCCACGTACGGTGAACAATGCACACTCCAAAAATCAAAACTATCTTGATTCCGACGTTGATGATTGCGCATTCCAAATTTACGCCATACACACACTGTTTTCACTGTACCCCGTACCACGCGCATTCAAGTCTTCGCGCTTCCCTCTTAGTGAGTGGGCCCTTTTACACATGCCATATTATGGAAAACATCAGGACATGTAGAACGAACGCTTGAATCGTGGTGGGGTTGCTTCAGACTGGCTTTCCGCGATGTGTCATTCAAATAGTTTTTTCATTCTAAACGAGGAGAGCGTGAGAACAAATCAGTTCGAAAAGTAATTAGATTCTCCGTAAATAAATTATAATCAGTTTAGAGGAAACATTCAAAAAATAAAATCATATCGATTCGAGTTGAATGTGATTATGATAATTCTGGGTAAATATTAAGATAACGGTGACCAGCAGATATCGACCAGATTTTGGTGTCATTGTATTCATTGAGTCTTCCTGAACAACATTAGTGAAACCAACAGGTAGCGGTCTGTCTTAGTTCAGAAGATATGGGCCCCCAAAGTTCCAAAAATGTTCCATCTTCACGTCACTATTTCCACTATAAAAACACAAAAACACTGCTCTGATTTGGTCTATAAATCACCCTCGAACATTCGCATAACGATTCAAATAGTTTCATTTCAGGTAAATTTTATAATTAACGCAAAAATATCGAAATTCTAGAGGTACCACTTAACCACACTTTCGAGGGAAAGCGCGCCGTTCTGCAAGGTAAGTTTGGCACTAGTGCATATTATGTCTTTCGGTAAGTGACATATGAAACGATGACGGAAACTGGTGGGCATATGATTTTAAAACAGCTTTTTTAGAATCAGCTGATCGGAAACTGTTTCGGTTTGAATCTGATTTAATTAACCTAGAAAAGGTTCATATAATATAATGTCATATTCTGTGCGTACATTACCATTATTCATAAATTAATATCTGATTGGACTTTATTTAAACTATTATAAGGATATGATAATACCTCAGATCAATAAAATACTATTTTGTTGTTATATTTTGTCTGACTGCATATTTTTAGGAGTTCCTAATGGTATAGACATATTCGTATAATAACCTTCATTTTTATTATTTAGGAGTTTAAGAAGAATAATTGTAGGCTATGAAATATTTATCGAAGTTTGAATGATTTATGTTGACATTGCCTGTTCTAATTAGACAACTCGCTCAATTGAGCGAGTTGTCATTCTGTTAATGTAAATTTCGATTTTAATCTTAACACACTTGATGAACAGGTGATTTATTCAGATTCAAATATTATATATCAAACTACCTAAATTGAATTTTATATCTCTAAAAACTGGAA